>ONZH01004602.1:600000-770000 GCA_900303285.1 Rhinella marina | reverse complement strand
GTGTAATGTGTCCTTTTTGTAGTGTCTCTATCTCTATTTTTTTTTTTTTTTTTATTTAATTTTATATGCACATAAAATAGTGTAGATTTAAAATGGAAGTACGGCATGCTGTCCGCATCTTTTGCAGCCCCATTGAAATGAATGGGTTTGCATCCATTCCGCAAAATTGTGGAACGGATGCGGACTCAAATATACGGTTGTGTTAATGGGCCCTTCTAGTGATGGGATGACTGATCTGTGGCGCTTGATGCCTAACTATGACAAGATTACACCTCAAACAACAGATGTGAGTGAATTGGCTTATTGTCCCTGCAGGTGAAGAAGCGCCCAGTGCCTCTAGATTAACAGAGCCTGACATTCATTTCCTGCCTGTGCGCCTGCGCCAATTAGCCGAGCAAGGGCAGAAACTCTGCTTCGGCTTCAGAGCAGCAAATATGCAGGCAGCTCTACACTCCTGGGCACTGGCAACTGCGCAGTTGTTGATGTGAAGCCGAATCAGCCTTTTAGCTCTTCTGTGGCTAATTGGCGCAGCCGCACAGGCAGGAAATTGTCAGGGCCATTCTAAATGTCAGGCTCTGTCAATCTTGCGGGGACAGCCCACCACAGGTGAAGAAGTCCTGCAGATGAGACTAATCGAGTCGCTCATCCCTACAGTACATCTATATCATTTTTCTATTCTGTTTTTGTTTTCAATATATTTTTGGTCATTTTAATATGAATACTTCTAGGGGGTTTCCCTGGACTTAGATATTGATGGCTGGTGCTAGAAGCTGTACAATGAATTGAATGTGAGGTGGGCACACTGGCATGACCTCTACACAGTGGACAGAACCTTGTGTTTCCGGCTCCATCCACTGGATAGTTTCTGATGCGGGCAACTGCCTGAAATACTTGATCAGCGCGGGCATACACTGAGTATTTAAAAGTGTTTTCTGAGACTTTAATACTGATGATTTATCCTCTAGATAGGTCATCTGTATCTGATCGGTGCAGGTCTGACCCCTGGGACCCCCGCCAATCAGCTGTCTGAGAAGGCACTGGTGCTCCTATAAGCATTATCGCCTTCTCCGTGGTCACCAAGCACAGGACAGTACATTGCATATCAACTCTGCATAATATCTCAGCTCAGCCCCATTCACTTCTATAGGGCTGAGATGCGTCTAAGCCATGTGACCAACCAACGCATCGTCACTCGGCCTAGGGAAAGCAGCGAGAAGGCTGCAACGTTACTGCGTGCGACGCTATCTTCTCAAACAGCTGATTGGCAGGGGTCCCGGGTGTCGGACCCCCACCAATCAGATACTGATAACGTATCCAGAGGATAAGTCATCAGTATTAGGCCTCATTCACACGTCCGTATAATATGTCCGCATCCTTTCCGCAATTGCGGACAATTATGCGGATAGGATGCGGATCCATTTATTTCAATGGGTCCCGAAAAAATGCGGACAGTACACCGTGTGGTGTCCGCATCCTTGTGTCCGTTCCGACTGTCCACATAAAGAAATTCTCCTTTCCTACTTTTCTCCCGAATTGCGGTCCGTAGCACAATGAAAGTCTATGGATCCGCAAAAAATGCGGAAGACCTGCGGAAAGGCATCCACATGTCATCTGTATTTGCGGATTCCGTTCCAGGAGGGGAGAAAAAAAAAAGAAAAGGTACAGATGTTATTCATCCTTCCGTTTTTTGCGGATCCGCAAAAAAACGGATGACATATGGATGCATCCTTTCCGTTTTTTACGGAAAAACGGAACAGATGTCCTGGAAAAACTGAGTTTTTTGCAGACCAACGGCTCCTCAGAAAACTGACCGTTTTCCAGGATGTGCACAAATACGGACGTGTGAATGAAGCCTAAGTACTGGAAAGTAGGTATTTTGATGTGTGATAGATGACCCACACTCCCCTTCTAGCTGTCCTTACACCAGTCGATGTAACTGGTGTAGATTTGAGTTATAGTTTATACTAAACGTTCCTGTAGGGGCTCATGCGCACAAACGTATTTTTTTTTCTTTGTCCGTTCCGTTTTTTTTGTGTGGCCGTATGCGGAACCATTCACTTCAATGGGTCCGGGGGAAAAAACGGAAATGACTCTGTGTGCATTCTGTTTCCATATGTCCGTATGGCTGTTCCATAAAACAATAGAACATGTCCTATTGTTTTCCATTTTGCGGACAAGGATAGGCATTTTTACAATGGATCTGCAAGAAAAATCTATGCGGATCTATGTTTTGCAGAACACAAAATAAATAGGTTGTTGTTGGCTGATGCCCGTATTGGAGCCCGCAAACAGCAGGTCTGCAATATATGGGCATCGGCTATGCATTGCATCACGGGTTATGACCCATTCACATGAATGGGTCCGCAATCCTGAAGGTGCAGTGTGGAACAGAGGCATGGAAACCCACGGAAGCACTCCATAGTTTTCTGTCCGTGCCTCCACATCCCAAAAAAATGGAACTTGTCGCGTCAGCGCCAGCCACACCAATTTGTGGTCCCCAATGCACGGAACGGACGGCACACGGGTGAAGATGTTGGACAGTGGTAGGGAAGGTGATCATACATGTGATACATTGTGTGACCAGCGGTTGCAGTCTTCAGCCCTGGAACAATTCATGTCTTCCAGCACTCTCTTCGCCGTTTCCTTTCAAGAGCTTAAAGTTATGAACTGTTTAAAATTAATAATAGGGACGAGGGATTGTTCCAATATCCTAGCTATAAATACTAGTTAGTGCACATGTACGATATTTGCAGATCTCGACATTTGCCTTGTTCTGATATAAATCTGCCCTTCAGATACAATGAGTATAAGAAGAGTAAGAGCAGAACAAGATGTTCAGCATGTTACATAGCAGCCAAGCCATTATTGTTCTATGTATTCATGGGCGCTATACTTAGTCGGAATATGGTTTTTATATATTACTATTGTAATCATAGCCATTCGGGTCCCATTTCTGTGTTCAGGCATTTCTTTCAACACTGTCTTGTAACATCCCACAAATATCTTTTTTTTTTTTATTAGAAACTGCATTTGGAAGCATTTAAAGCTTACTTCGCCCCAAATAATAAAAGTAACATGTGTTCATGAATGTTCCCGTTTTTCTCTGTAGACGGTATATCACATGCTACAGCAGTAGTTTGTGCTCCAGAGCTCTTCTCGACCATAATCAGCCATTTTAGAGGCTATGGAGATCTGAATTTTGTCACCTAACTTGTATGTATCTTCATGATCTTCTAAATATTATACATTATAGTCCACAGCTGAATTCCCAGTTCTGAAGGTTTCAGAGCTGAAATCTTCTTGCTGACCAAATGTTTACTTAGAGTAGAGCAGTGTTTCCATCAGACACTCTACAATAATCTTCTGCTGTTCATCTTTATTTCAGGTATTGCTACAGTATCTTATGTGATGTGATGTCATATCCCATAATTTAAAGGGGTTGGCTTATCTCAGACATTGGTGGCATATAGTGTCAGATAGGTACAGGTCCAACCTCTGGGACCCACTCTTTTCTTCACAACAGGGCCTCCAAAGTGAACATGGAGCAGCCGTATATGCATGGTTACCCTTCATTCAGTTCCGAAAATTGGCAAATGGCCGCTCAGCAGTACCACAGTGATGAACTGAGTAGTGTCTGTGCCTGTTGATGCTTTCTCCATTCTCTGTAATAATAAATGCTCCCAATAATATATAAAAGACAAGCCATGTTGCCATCAAGTCATTTCTTTTGTGATTGACTGCAGCTGTCACATGGTATAATCACTTTAGCCAATCAGCAACAGTTTGAAGCACACATATGTTGTATTGACTTTAACTGCTGAGGCATGGCTTCCCAGCTTGCCGCTGATCTCCCTGCATGGATTATTCTTATAAATGTGCCGGTCTTAATATTCCCTTTAGTTATGTAGAGCTCCCTAGCTATCTTACATTTAGACCATTTTCTATGCCTAAAACAGGTGTACAAAATAGTAAGTGAGACTGGCCTGCTGGCCCCTTCCCCGCTCACTTTTCTAGACCCGGCATGAATGGGAAGAAGTAAATTATGTACATAGAAGTAGAATATATATATATATATATATATATATATATATATATATATATATACTGTATATACACATAGTGCCTTGACAAAGTATTGATATTGATACCCTCCTGCCTCAAACTAAAATGTGTATTATTATGTGTATCAGATTCAGTCTCTAGATGTGCAAAGCTGGTAGAGACATACCCCAAAAGACTTGCAGCTGTAATTGCAGTGAAAGGTGGTCCTACAAAGTATTGACTCAGGGGGGCTGAATACAAATGCACAGCACACTTTGCAGATTTTTATTTATTAAAGATTTTGAAAACCATGTCTCATTTTCTTTTCACTTTACATGTACTTGCTACTTTGTGTTGCTCTATTGCATAAAATCCCAATAAAATATATTTAAAGTCTATGTACACCTTTGGGGGCATTATTTTTATTATTGCATTATACTTATTTTGACCTAAAAATCACTTTTTCAATTGGTCTTTATGGCCAATATGGAATCCTTTTTTGTGTACAGAGCTGAGAAGCTGTACTAGCTGCCTGTGGATTTTTTCTCAATTCCGTCATCTGAGGAGCAGACGGACAGCTTATCTCTTCTCTGACATTATAAACACTTATTAAAGCTCAATCCTTAAATAAGTGTTTATGACCTCTCAGTAGTTTACAGATAAGGGTAAGTAGATGACCAGCACAAAGTAAAAGTACCAGTCACCCAGCTAGAGAAATAGTTAACCCTTTGTGACTGAACAGCTCAATAGTTTCAATGAAGACCAATTGAAAATATGATTTTTAGCAAAATGTTAAATGCAATAAAAAAAAATTAACACCAAAGGTGCCCATAGCCTTTAAGTTTGTGTGTGTAACGTGAAAAAATGTGGAAAAGTTCAAGGGGCGTGAATACTTTCTTAAGGCATATATATATATATATATATATATATATATATATGTGCGTGTTATTTATTATATTTGCCAGAGTTTTCATATCTTTGGTAGGATATAATCTGTTTTGGGAAGGTTTATATAATATCGATACATATCTATATAACAACCATTGTATTTTATCTGTGTTTTATATAATCCCCCAGTAACAATGAAGTCTAATAGCTGTATAAAACCCTGCTTATATAACCATCTCAAGCTGATTTGTATTCAGAATTAGGTCATTAGTATAGATAGTTCTGGAAAAAATGTTTTAGTAGAAGCACTGGAGTTTATGACAGTCTCACTATCTGTCCTCATGAAAATGACACATACAGGCGTGTGAGTTATAAACTATGCACGGAGAAATTCCCAGTCTTTTCTAAGGCTGGGGGGACTTGTTAAAATGTAATGTGTCTGGGCTGTGACAGAGCCATGCGAGGCTACAGCAAGCCCAGCGTCCTGAGATGATGGGAGTTCCTTCTCTCTGGGAATGAAATCTAGTAAATTACCTGTAATAAAAAATGTCATTGGAACTTATTTTTCCAGATTTCAGTGCGTGGACAATTCAGGATGTGTGGATGACCTTTATTGCTTATAATCCATTTCTTGAAGTCATTCTGTGGTTTGGGAAGTTTATAGTCTGGTTTTCCTATTGTTCATTTGCCTTCTGTATGTCTTGGATATATAGAGCCCTACAACTGTGTGTCATCCCACAGATCCCCCACAACTGTGTGTCATCCCACAGATCCCCCACAACTTTGTGTCATCCCACAGATCCCCCACAACTTTGTGTCATCCCACAGATCCCCCACAACTGTGTGTCATCCCACAGATCCCCCACAACTGTGTGTCACCCACAGATCCCCCACAACTGTGTGTCATCCAACAGATCCCCCACATCTGTGTGTCACCCACAGATCCCCCACATCTGTGTGTCACCCACAGATCCCCCACAAATGTGTGTCACCCACAGATCCCCCCACAACTGTGTGTCACCCACAGATCCCCCACAACTGTGTGTCACCCACAGATCCCCCACAACTGTGTGTCACCCACAGATCCCCCACAACTGTGTGTCACCCACAGATCCCCCACAACTGTGTGTCACCCACAGATCCCCCACAACTGTGTGTCACCCACAGATCCCCCACAACTGTGTGTCACCCACAGATCCCCACAACTGTGTGTCACCCACAGATCCCCCACAACTGTGTGTCACCCACAGATCCCCCACAACTGTGTGTCACCCACAGATCCCCCACAACTGTGTGTCACCCACAGATCCCCCACAACTGTGTGTCACCCACAGATCCCCCACAACTGTGTGTCACCCACAGATCCCCCACAACTGTGTGTCACCCACAGATCCCCCACAACTGTGTGTCACCCACAGATCCCCCACAACTGTGTGTCACCCACAGATCCCCCACAACTGTGTGTCACCCACAGATCCCCCACAACTGTGTGTCACCCACAGATCCCCCACAACTGTGTGTCACCCAGATCCCCACAACTGTGTCACCCACAGATCCCCCACAACTGTGTGTCACCCACAGATCCCCCACAACTGTGTGTCACCCACAGATCCCCCACAACTGTGTGTCACCCACAGATCCCCCACAACTGTGTGTCACCCACAGATCCCCCACAACTGTGTGTCACCCACAGATCCCCCACAACTGTGTGTCACCCACAGATCCCCCACAACTGTGTGTCACCCACAGATCCCCCACAACTGTGTGTCATCCCACAGATCCCCCACAACTGTGTGTCATCCCACAGATCCCCCACAACTGTGTGTCATCCCACAGATCCCCCACAACTTTGTGTCATCCCACAGATCCCCCACAACTGTGTGTCATCCCACAGATCCCCCACAACTGTGTGTCATCCCACAGATCCCCCACAACTGTGTCCCAGATCCCCAACTTGTCCCACAGATCCCCCACAACTGTGTGTCACCCACAGATCCCCCACAACTGTGTGTCACCCACAGATCCCCCACAACTGTGTGTCACCCACAGATCCCCCACAACTGTGTGTCACCCACAGATCCCCCACAACTGTGTGTCACCCACAGATCCCCCACAACTGTGTGTCACCCACAGATCCCCCACAACTGTGTGTCACCCACAGATCCCCCACAACTGTGTGTCACCCACAGATCCCCCACAACTGTGTGTCACCCACAGATCCCCCACAACTGTGTGTCACCCACAGATCCCCCACAACTGTGTGTCACCCACAGATCCCCCACAACTGTGTGTCACCCACAGATCCCCCACAACTGTGTGTCACCCACAGATCCCCCACAACTGTGTGTCACCCACAGATCCCCCACAACTGTGTGTCACCCACAGATCCCCCACAACTGTGTGTCACCCACAGATCCCCCACAAACTGTGTGTCACCACAGATCCCCCACAACTGTGTGTCACCCACAGATCCCCCACAACTGTGTGTCACCCACAGATCCCCCACAACTGTGTGTCACCCACAGATCCCCCACAACTGTGTGTCACCCACAGATCCCCCACAACTGTGTGTCCAACCCCACGGACCAGATCCCCCACAACTGTGTGTCACCCACAGATCCCCCACAACTGTGTGTCACCCACAGATCCCCCACAACTGTGTGTCACCCACAGATCCCCCACAACTGTGTGTCACCCACAGATCCCCCACAACTGTGTGTCCACCCACAGATCCCCCACAACTGTGTGTCACCCACAGATCCCCCACAACTGTGTGTCACCCACAGATCCCACAACTGTGTGTCACCCACAGATCCCCCCACAACTGTGTGTCATCCACAGATCCCCCACAACTGTGTGTCATCCCACAGATCCCCCACAACTGTGTCATCCCACAGATCCCCCACAACTGTGTGTCATCCCACAGATCCCCCACAACTGTGTGTCATCCCACAGATCCCCCACAACTGTGTGTCATCCCACAGATCCCCCACAACTTTGTGTCATCCCACAGATCCCCCCACAACTGTGTGTCATCCCACAGATCCCCCACAACTGTGTGTCACCCACAGATCCCCCACAACTGTGTGTCACCCACAGATCCCCCACAACTGTGTGTCACCCACAGATCCCCCACAACTGTGTGTCATCCCACAGATCCCCCACAACTGTGTGTCATCCCACAGATCCCCCACAAACTTTGTGTCATCCCACAGATCCCCCACAACTGTGTGTCATCCCACAGATCCCCCACAACTGTGTGTCAACCCACAGATCCCCACAACTGTGTGTCAACCCACAGATCCCCCACAACTGTGTGTCACCCACAGATCCCCCACAACTGCAGGGGTGGATTGGCTATAGACCTTACAGGGAAATTTCCCGGTGGGCCAATGCCCAGGGGGCCACTCAAGCCCTCTTGATGGCTGCAAGCCAGGTAAATAATGATCTGATGCTCAACGGCCACAGATGCCCTCCTGAACTTAACTGTACTGATGATTACTGTCCTGATGATAGTGATACAGTTGAATACTGTGATGAGGGCGGCAGTAGTTTGTGCTGTCCTGTAGTATTTGGTTCTGCTGGGGTGGTATTCTGCGTTGCACTACAGTATTGCAGGCCTGCCTACTTTGGTAGTCCCCACCTATGTGTTTTGGCCCATCTTCTGTCAGTTTGAACCCACCTACAACATGGGGCCTCTTTTAGGTTTTTTTTCCAGGGCCACTTTAAGTTCCCAATCCGCCCCTGCACAACTGTGTGTCACCCACAGATCCCCCACAACTGTGTGTCAGAATGGATTCTGTCCCTGCTGTCTGCATCTTTTGCAGACCCATTTACTTCAGCGTCTGAATCCGTAGTTCCATTCCGCAGCCCTGCAAAAAAGATAGAGCATGTACTATTCTTGTAAGAATAAGCATTTCTATTGTAGGGCTGGCTGTTCCGTGTTTTGTGGATCTATAATTTGCAGAATGCAAAAACAGTCACGGTCGTCTGAATGAGCCCCAACCAATAGACCTGACAGAACAACAGACGTGCAGGTTGGGGGGCACCTGGGAAATAGTGATCATAAAATAACAACCTTCAGATGGTCATTCAGTGAGGTGTTTTGTTGGAGAGGCACAAAAACGCCAAACTTCAGGAGAGCAAAATTTAATCTGCTTAACCCCTTAGTGACCACAAATACGCCTTTTTACTTACGTAATCAAGAACAGCGGGTGTTATTCTGGAGCCACTGGGCGATGCAGGCGGGATGGTATAATGGCTGCAGGGCAGGGATGTCACCAGCTCACCCTGGATGAAATCATTCAGACAGATGACACAAGATGGTGGTTCATCCGCTGTGATGGTCCTTGCGGGGAGTTCTCCAATTTGCTAGGACCTGCAGCTCGGTGGAGGCTGGTGGGGCACACCCAGTGGAGCCAGTGTTGTGGGCTCTAGTAGTGGTATGGCCTGAGGTCTCATGATGCCCATCCTCTGCAGCTGTAATAAAATGGTATAGAGGCACTCCGGCTTGTGGTATAGGCCGAGGATGGTGGAATTCAGGGAGTGGTGGGCCCAGCACTCTCCTGTCCTGGCTGCTGTCCCCAGATGGTCGGGGGCAGAGGTCGCAATAACTCCTGTACAAGCATCATTGATGTCTGCAGGGCGTGCTGTGAACGGCACGGGCAGCGCAGCGATGCTGCCTATGTCTGCAATAACCAATAATGAAGCTCTGGACAGCGAGGAGCTTTGTTATTGGTTAGTTTGGGCGGGCGCTGGATATACAGCGATACAGGCTCCTGCAGCAGGGAGAGCTGGAAGGAGGAGGAGCCGGCTTCACCTCCTAACTCCCCCAACTATGCCTTTATGTACCTTGCTGTGTGCACTAGGGCACAGTCATGCTGGAACAGAAAATGGCCTTCCTTAAACTGTTCCCACAAAGTTGGAAGCAAATGTCCAAAATGTCTTGGTATTCTGAAGCATTAAGATTTCCCTTCACTGGAACTAAGGGGCCTATGAGAAGCCTTGAAATACAACCCCATGGCATTATCCCTCCTCCAACAAATTTTACAGTTGGCATAATGCAGTCAAGCAAGTGATGTTCTCCTGGCATTCTCCAAACCCAGAGTCATCCATCAGACTACCAGATAGAGAAGCATCAATCACTCCACAGAACAAGTTTCCATTGCTCCAGACTAGTATACGGCTTTATACCACGCCATCCGACACTTGCCATTCTGATTGGTGATGTAAGGTTTGCATGCAGCTGCTCAACCATGGAAACCCATGCTATGAGGGGGCCGGCGCACAGTTTTCATGCTGATGTTAACACCAGAGGAGGTTTGGAGCTCTGAAGTTATAGAGTCAGCAGAGTGTTGGTGACTTTTATGCACTGTGCTCCTCAGCACTCAGTGACCCCGTTCTGTAAACTTACATGGTCCTCCACTTTGTGGCTGAGTTGCCGTGGTTCCTAAACATTTCCATTTTTCAATAACATCACTCACAGTTGATGATGGAATATCTAGGAGGGAACAACTTCTATGAACGGACTTGTTGCAACAGTGACATCCTATTACCAGGGGCGTAACTACCATAGCGGCAGACCATGCGACTGCTATGGGACCCAGTGCAAGAGGGGACCGAGTCTTAGTTGGGATTATCTCCTCTTCTACTGGAGATGAAAACTTGGTCAGGACTCTACCCTCTAAAGGAACAACTTTTAGCAAATGAGGCCGTGGAAAAATGGCCCAAGGGTAATTGAAAAAGGTTTAGACAGAAACCCTTCTGTCCTCTGTGCAGGGCCTGGTTTGATCCTTGCTATGGGGCCCTTACTTCTCTATGTACGCCACTGCCTATTACAGTACCTGGAATTCTGTGATCTCTTTAGAAAGAGCCATTCTTTCAAAATATCTGTAAAGGCAGTCTTTTAGAACCTGTGGGGCTGAATAAAACACCTGAATTCAGTGATTAAGAGGTGTGTCCTAATGCTTTAGTCCACACAGTTTATCTCTATATATCACCTCTTAGTGCAGTTCCATAATCCCCCAAAAATCTGCTGACTGTTATACTATCTAAGAAGAAAACATTCCTGACTATGAAGGTGGACTTAGCCCTAAAGAATGTTTTGTTTTTTTCTTGCACCTGCCTAATGTTTCTGTCCCACTTGGACTTCCCAGCTGTTTCTACAAAAACAGAATTTCCTTATAAAAAGGTCCGATTTTAGTTTAGCAGAAATAGCTGATTAAAAGCTGTAGGACAAATAGGTTCACTGTACTGGGTCATCATTACATGTAGATTTATTATTTTCATTTTTTTATGAAAAACCTAACTACACTTATTACATGAAAAATGATTTTCAGGTTTCCATGTAGCACAGTTTAATCCTGATAATGTTCACAGCATTGCCAGGCAAAGTATTATGGTCTTAGTCCTTTTTTGATTGTGATATTGTACCTTGATTGGTAGGAGTACATTGATTAGTACAGTATATGAAGTAATTTTAGAGATTTCAATGTTTTTTAACATTTTGATTTATTCTGTGCTTACTTCCTTAGAGAGACTGGTTGTTGTAGCTGAGCACTATGAAAAAAGTCTTGAAGATTTGTTACAGTGCAGGAAGCCTGTGAGGTAACGTCTCCATCCAGAACATCCTTGTTTGAAAAAACTGTCAAGCAAAAACAGCTGGGTAGACTGCAATATGCTTAAAATGGGACGGAAAGAGGTTATATATGTACAAAAAAAACCTGTGTTCTAGACATTGAAAGTTAATTAAACTGAAATTTGACGTACAATATATATATATATATATATATATATATATATACTAGCTGAAGGACCCGGCTTCGCCCGGGTATATTTAATTTATTTCATTTACTGTTTGTGTGTGTGTCGTTAAAAGATATCGAGAGTGACCTCTACAGCTGCCCGCCCCTTTAACAGTGACCTCTACAGCTGCCCGCCCCTTTAACAGTGACCTCTACAGCTGCCTGCCCCTTTAACAGTGACCTCTACAGCAGCCCACCCCTTTAACTGTGACCTCCACAGCAGCTAGAGTGGCCACTGTCTTCATCCCAAAAAGCCAGACCTCACCGGCCATTCCCCCAAATGTGAAACAGCGCCCCCAGTTCCCATGAAGACACACCACTAAATATGAGGCCACGCCTTCCCCCGGCTCCGTGAAGACACGGAGGAGAAGCTGTCTGAGTGTGAGCTACTGAAAGAGTGGACATCCCTGTGTCTGTCCAGGCACTGCGTCGGACGGAGAACAGGTAGCCAGAAAACTGGACTGTCCAGCTTAAAGCCAGACATCTGGCCACCCTAACATCAACCTGCCCCTAGGGTGGCCAGAGGTCTTGTTTTAGGCTGGACAGTCTGGCTTTCAGACTCCCTGTCCTCTGTCATGCGCAGGGCCTGGATGGACACAGGGATGTCCTTTTGAACAGCTCACTGTGCAGTCTGAGCAATGAACTGCAGGGAGAAAGTCAACCTTCCCCCACGCGGCATGGAAGGGGCGTGGCCTGACTGAGTCAGGGGCGTGACTTAGTGGGATCTGGGGGTGGGGCTTTTAAGTCCTTCTTTTGACGGTGGCCTGAATTACAGGTCGATGCCATAGTAATTTAGGAGGAAGGTGGGTAGCAGTGGAAGAAAACATCTTTTATTACTACTGAACGGTAAATATGTGAAATCTACATTATATGAGGTAATGATTGATGATGAATTAGTCTAAAACATAAGTTATATTTATGGTAACCGGAATACCCCTTTACCATTGTCATCCACAGTGCTCTGCCTCTTTAATGCAGACCTACAGCAGTGAACTGGCTAGGTTGTCATAGAAACCTGGTGTTTGGAAACTGCCTGTGAGTTTCTATTGGCTGATAAGGGTCATGTGACCAGGCTACTATTGGCTAATACATTTTTTGGGAGTATCTCAGGAATGGTACGTCCTGGAGAGCTGAAAACTGTTCTAAAACCTTCCCGGACACCTGATGTACATGTGTGCCAAATTTTGTGATTGTAGCTGCAGCGGTGCGGATTCCTTTAGTGGACATACACACACACATATACACTCAGCTTTATATATTAGATATATAGCTTTAAAAAATAAAAATGAATGAACAAAAGAGAAGTCTAAATCCAATCAATATTTGGTGTGACCCTTTGCCTTCAGGGCAGCATCAGTTCTTCTGCCATAGAGTTTTTGAAGGAACTTGACAGGGAGGTTGTTCCGAAATTATATTTTAATATATACAAATGAGCCTATAGGAGCAACACGGGCGTTGCTGTTATACCTAAATCTCAGCTCTCTCTGCAGCTCCCATCCTCACTTGGATTGACAGGGCCAGGCATGATGATGTTTTCATTGTCTGCTCCTGTCAATTAAAGTGGAGAGGATGTGGCAGTTGCAAAGAGAGCTGAACCTCCAGATGTAACGCCAATGCCTCCATTGCTCCTCAAGGCTCATTTTCCAGGAACTGTCAAAAATAAAGGTGGAATCTGATTGGTTGCTATGGGCAACTAAGCCATTTCTACTTTACACCAGTTTGATAAATATCCCCATTTGTATCTTTATTTTGGTAGCACTTTCCGTGATATTGGTGATGTTACTATAACATTTTTGTCCTGTTTCATCTCCTCCATTCCCCCTATCCTG
The DNA here is from genome assembly GCA_900303285.1 of Rhinella marina. Classification (NCBI taxonomy): domain Eukaryota; kingdom Metazoa; phylum Chordata; class Amphibia; order Anura; family Bufonidae; genus Rhinella; species Rhinella marina. The sequence goes on along the minus strand of ONZH01004602.1, from coordinate 756,439 downwards.
GTATGACATCACTCTGTGTCGCTGCTCACTGAACCATCAGAGAGGTTACACAGGCTCCCACAAACATTTCCTTTCTACTAAGCTGCCAAATCGATTCTCCACTCTTGTTGAGGGACATGTTATTTCAATTTTTAAATGTTTATTCAGTTTAGGAGACCATAAAGCTGAGACTCATCTGCTTCTCAGATCAGTCCTGCCAGCAATTGCCAGGAGCCTAAAGAAAACAAAAAGGCCTTATGCACCTGTAATCGGCAGCGGTCCAGACCCAGCAGGCAATGTCCTCTTAGCGCTGGCTCCTGGTAGCATGTGCAGACAGGGAAATGACTGTATTTTCTGCAAAAATATCATGGAAGAATGTGTTAATCATACCTTATAGTGTACATTTTAAATTACAGGGTTGTATTTTATATTGTTTTCTAGAATGTTTTGTAGTTTTTTTATATACCAGTAGCTATATATGTATTTTTTTTGCCAGTTGATATATATTTTGTCTGACGGATCACTGTTTGCACACTTGAAATAAATGATAACGGTGATTGTCAAAAGTTTTTAGCACATTAGATTACCTCACCTTTTGAATATTTAAAAAGAAAACTATTCTAAATGGGCTAAAAATCATTTTTTGTATTATATTTTATTTACTTATTTTACTGTTTTAGTGACCTAATAAGCACCTGAAGTTCAGTCGTCTATAGCGCTTTGGAATCCATATTCTCATACATCGCCCACTATGAGTCTGCAATGAGCAATGTTCAGGCCGAATCAAACAATGCTGCTCCTGCTTTTCAGACCCCTTCACTTTTTTTGCATTTAGGTACCGTATTTTTTGCCCCATAAGACACATTTTTTGGGGTGAATACTAATTTCATTATGGAAATGCTCATTAGTACCAGAGGACCAAGAAGTGGTGAAGGTTCTGTACTCACTGCTTCCTGGTCCTTGGCTGTGCTGTAGCTGCACACAGCGTGAGGGTGCTCTGTGACCTCACACTGTGCGCGTTGGTTCACAGTACAGCTGGCGGCAGGAGGAGCGCTGGAGCAGATAAGCGGCGGTGTCCAGAGCAGGAGAGGTAAGTGGGTTTTTTATTTTATGTTCTCTGTGGTATGGGGGCTGATGAGAGGCATGGGTGTTGATGAGAGGCATGGGTGTTGATGAGAGGCATGGGTGTTGATGAGAGGCATGGGTGTTGATGAGAGGCATAGGTGCTGATGAGAGGCATGAGGGCTGTAGAGAGGCATGGGGGCTGTAGAGAGGCCTGAGGGCTCATATGAGGCAATTGGGCTGATGAGAGACATGGGGGGCTGATGAGAGACATGGGGAGCTGATATGAGGAAATAGGGGCTGATGAGAGGAATGGGGGGGGGGGCTGATGAAAGGCATATGGGGGCTGCTGAGAGGCATATGGGGGCTGATATGAGGCTATGGGGACTGATATGAGGCTATGGGGACTGATATGAGGCAATGGGGGCTGATATGAGGCAATGGGGGCTGATATGAGGCAATGGGGGCTGATATGAGGCAATGGGGGGGGGGGCTGATGAGAGCCATATGGGGGCTGATGAGAGGCATATGGGGGCTGATATGAGGCTATGGGGACTGATATGAGGCTATGGGGACTGATATGAGGCAATGGGGGCTGATATGAGGCAATGGGGGCTGATATGAGGCAATGGGGGCTGATATGAGGCAATGGGGGCTGATGAGAGCCATATGGGGGCTGATGAGAGGCATGGGGCTCTTATCTGAGGTCTGATTAGGGGTCATTCACATTGGGGTCTGAGCTGAGGTCTGATTGGGGTTCTAATCTGAGGTCTTATTAGGGTCTTATTAACATTGGGGGTCTTATTGGGACTGTCATCTGAAGTCTGATTAAAATTGGGAGTCTGATTGCTAGTCTGACCTGAGGTCTAATGAAAAATATTTTTTCTTATTGTCCTCCTCTAAAACCTAGGTGCGACTTATGGCCCGATGTGTCTTATAGGGCAAAAAATATGGTATGTTGCAGCCTTGTGCTAAGGTAAAAAAAAACTAGTTTTTCCCCATAATTCTGCACTCAATACCCCATAATGACAAACAGAAAACTAATTTATTGAAAAGGAAACACTGAAATCTTGCATTGACATAACTATTTAGACCCTTTACTCAGTACTTACTGTAGTTGAAGCACCTTTGCCAGGGATTAAAGCCTCTAGTCTTCTTGGGTATCATACCACAAGACTTATACACCTGGAATTGAGGATCAGGTCTCTCCAGACATGTTTGATTGGGTTAAGGGCTGTGGCCACTTAAGGACATTCCAGGGATGTCCCTAAACCACTCCTTTGTTGTCTTGGCTGTGTGTTTAGGGTCACTGTCTTGTTGGAAGGTGGACCTTCAACCCAGCTTGAGGTCCAGAGCACTCTGGATCAGGTTTTCATTAAGAATATCTCTGTACTTTGCTTTGTACATTCAGTCTCCCAGTCCCAGCTGCTGAAACCCCGCCCCCCATCCCCACAACATGATGCTGCTACCACTATGCTTAACTGTAAGGATAGTATTAGACAGGCAACGAGCAGTTCCTAGTTTCCTCCAGACATGACATGATAAATTGAACAAAAAGTTCAATTTTGATTTGACCAGATCAGAGAATCTTGTTTCTCACAGTCTAGGAGTCCTTTAGGTGCTTTTTTGCAAACTGTAAGCAAGCTTTTGTGTGTTTACTGAGGAGAAGGTTCTTTCAAGCACTCTTGCATAAAGCCCAGATTGCTGGAGTGCTGCAGTGATGGTTTCTTTCATCTGCACGCAGGATCTTTAGAGCTCAGCCAGAGTGACCATTGGGTTCTTGTTCACCTCTATAACCAAGATCTTTCTCCCCCAATTACTTAGTTTGGAAGGGCAACTATCTCTATTAACAGTGCTGGTTCTTCCAAATGTCTCCCATTTAAGAATTATGGAAGCAACTGGGCCACTGTGTTGACTCCTCATGCTGATCCTCATGATCCTATATTACATGCCTCTGAATAAAAAAATTATGTCAACCTTTACTTTTAGTATCTGGGGTAACCCCCTTGTGCAGAAATAACTGCAACTAGACATTTCTGGTAATTGTTGATTAGTCCTGTACATTGGCTTGGAGAAATTTTAGCCTATGCTCCGTACAAAACAACTTCAACTTTGCTATGTTGGTGGGTTTCCTCCCATGAACTGCTCACTTCAGGTCCTTCCACAACATTTCTAAAGTCAGGAATTCGAATCAACCATTCAAAAACTTTAACTTTTCTTCTTTAACCATTCTTTGGTAGAGCGACTTGTGTGCTTAGGGTCGTTGTCTTGCTGTATGACCCAAATTCTCTTGAGATTCAGATCCCAGACAGAAGTCTGATATTTTCTGGTCTACTTTGCTGGTATAATTCAAAATTCATTGTTCCATCAATGATAGCAGGCTGTTATGGCCCAGATGCAGAAACACATGTGCAAACCATGATACTACCACCACAGTGTTTCAGAGATGGGATGAGATTTTTTTATTGGAATGCAGTGTTTCCTTCCTCCAAACATAACATTTCTCATCTAAACCAAAAAGTTCTATTTTGGTCTCATCCGGTCATAAAAAGTGCATTTACACCTTCAGATAAAGTGGATCATCACAGTTTCACAGCTCAAATTCATATGCATTATGCATAGCAATTGGAAAAAAACGCAGCATCTGAATACAGTCCAAGACAGTAAATTAGTACTTATCCTTTCAAGGAGCTAGTTCAGTTCAGGGTGTTCACACACACAGTCAGCAATGTTTCAGGGGTCACATCTCCAACTGAACTGATCTGGCGGTGAGTAGAGAGCCTTCACCGTTTCCTAGTGCTCTGGTATTAATGAACACTTCCATAATGGAAGCGCTTATTAGTATTCACCCCACTTTGGGGGAAAAATGCATCTTATGGGGCAAAAAATACAGTATTTTTAGGTCAAATTTATGCAGAAATATAGTAAACCTTCGATCACCATTGTATAAATGTCTGAAAAGACATTGCTATAATTTTTAACATGTGGAAAATGTTTGATATTCCTTCAAACAGTATACAAATATGAAGGTGATGGAACTGAACCAAAACAAAAAGACAATAGTAATCTGTCTTTGCGATGATTTATTTACATGACTGTAAAAAATATTGCTCTCATGAGCCAAAATTCATGTAATGTTCATTCCATAATCACTTTGATCATCATTTTTGCAGTGAGGGCATTGAAAATTAAAACATCTGACAAAATAATTTACTAGCATGTTAGGAGACCAACTGATACTTTGGTTGATATAAAGCACTATTTTGTACCATGCAATATATTCAGTGGCATGCAAACATTTTGGCACCTCTTGTCAAAATTACTGTTACTGTGAACAGTTAAGCAAGTTGAATATGAAATGATCTCCAAAAAGCATAACGTTAAAGATGAAATACACTTTTCAACATTTTAAGCATTATCAAGGGGCCTGGATGCATTTCTGGAGGGTAATAATATTATAGGTTATAGTTACTAGAGATGGGTAGTTGATCCAGGGAGTAATTCTGATTGCCTGATTGGAGTCGGGAAGGAATTTTTTTCCCCAAAGTGGGGAAAATTCCTTCCTCACTGCTTCTACCTCACAAGGTTTTTTTTGCCTTCCTCTGGATCAACTTGCAGGATAACAGGCCGAACTGGATGGACAGATGTCTTTTTTCGGCCTTATAAACTATGTTACTATGTTACTATCAGTGTATTATTTTGGCTTTGTACAAAAAGTAAAGGTGTAAAAAAGTAAAGGTGTACTTTGCAAAAGTATGGGAACCCATCAAGATTTGAACGCTCAGATAACTTTGAACGAGGTCTCAGACCTTAAATATCTGGTTAGGGTTAAGGCTTCTTCATAATCATCGTTAAGAAAAGGCCAGGTGATGCAAATTTCAAAGCTTTATAAATACCCAGACGCCTCTGACCTTGTCCCAAAAAACAGCAGCCATGGGTTCTTCTAAGCAGCTGGCTAACATTCTGAAAATAAAAATGTTTGAGACCCACAAAGCAGGAGAAGGCTATAAGAAGATAGCAAACCTTTTTTAGGTTGCCATTTCCTCAGTTCAAGATGTAATGAAGAAATGGCAGTTAACGGGAACAGTGGAGGTCAAGAGAAGGTCTGGAAGACCAAGAGAATTTCATAGACTGTTGCTCGTAGGGTTGCTAGAAAGGCAAATCAGAACCCTGCTTGACTGCAGAAGACCTTCAGGAAGATTTAGCAGACTCTGGAGTTGTGGTACATTGTTCTACTGTTCAGCGACACCTGCACATATATGGCCTTCATGGAAGAGTCATCAGAAGAAAACCTTTCCTGCATCCTCACCACAAAATTCAGCATCAGAAGTTTTCAAAAGAACATCTAAACAAACCTGATGCATTTGGACAATGCATCAGGCCTCATTGATGCATCATAATAAAAAGAACACCTTTCCAACCATTAAGCATGGGGGTGGATCAATCAGGCTTTGGGGTTGTGTTGCAGCCAATGGCATGGGGAAAATTTCACGGGTAGAGGGAAGAATGGATTCAATGAAATTCCAGCAAATTCTGAAAGCAAACACAACACCAACTGTAAAAAAAGAGCATGGCTTCTACAAATGGATAATGATTAGAGATGAGCGAGCACTAAAATGCTCGGGTGCTCGTTATTCGAGTCGAACTTTTCCCGATGCTCGGGTGCTCGTTTCGAGTAACGAACCCCATTGAAGTCAATGGGAGACTCGAGCATTTTTTGCAGGGGACCAAGGCTCTGCCTAGGGAAGGCTGGGTGAAAACCTGGAAACCTCAGAAAATGATGGAAACACCACGGAAATGGACAGGAAACAGCAGGGGCAGCATGCATGGATGCCTCTGAGGCTGCCTAATCCCACCATTACCCCAAATTCTCAGGCAACAGCCTGGTGGTTACCCTCATGGCAATTGTGCTCAAATACAAATACCCATCACATGTTAGGGAAGCACCCAACTAGGTGCAACGAAGGTCCATCACCGCCTGCAGGTGACACCGCTGCTCATGCTGGCACTGCAGCTAAAATCAAGTTTAGTATCTGATCTTATCAGTTGCTGTGGCTGTTGGATGTATAGTGGTGAGCATAGCTGCTTCCCAAGCATCTAAAAAATAAATCAGTACAATATCTAATACGTCCCCCTACCCTGGTAAATTGTTTGGAGAGAGGGCCTGTAGGTGGGGGGGAAGGAGGTTTCGCTGGAAGAGCCAGAGGAGTGCCCCCTGGGCTAGCGTGTGTGGTGATGACAACAGCCAGAATGGATTTGGAGAAACTGTTGCATCAACCGGTATGGTATCGGTTCTTCTCAGTTTAATACCGTATACGTCCCCTATCTTGGGACCTTATATTTTATGGATTTTTCGACCACGGAAAACGGAAAAAAAGCTTGCTCTGGCCAGGGGAGTGTCTTTCCCACTGCAGCTAAGGGGAAGTGTCCATGCGCTGCCTATCACAGGTCAGGAGGCAATTAAAAGAAGAAAAAAAAAAAATATCAGTACAATATCTAATACGTCCCCTATCCGGGTAAATTGTTTGTAGAGAGGGCCTGTAGGTGGGGGGCAGGCTGGGGGGAAGGAGGTTTCGCTGGAAGAGCCAGAGGAGTGCCCCCTGGGCTAGCGTGTGTGGTGCTGACAACAGCCGGGTGGAGTTAGAATGACGACGCAGGACCCCAACTTAAAAATTTAGCATCAACCGGTACAGTCGTAAATTATGAGATTGATCAAGTGTGGTATGTCTTCTATGTATACTACTCAGTTTAATACCGTATATGGCAGCTATCCGGAAAAATAGTTTGTAGAGAGAGAGAGAGAAAGATAGGACAAAGAAGTAAATTGTTTGGAGAGAGGGCCTGTAGGTGGGGTGGCAGGCTGGGGGGAAGGAGGTTTCGCTGGAAGAGCCAGAGGAGTGCCCCCTGGGCTAGCGTGTGTGGTGGTGATAACAGCCGGATGTAGTTAGAATGACGACGCAGGACCCCAAATTAAAAATTTAGCATCAACCGGTACAATTGTCAATTATGAGCTACATCAAGTGTGGCATGACTTTTAAATGGATATTGCATGTGGTCACGTACTCCCTGGAACCCCATAGTCACCCCTTCCCTGATGTGCTAGCCCAGAACATTCTCTGCCCCAATTCGCAAGACCTTTTGCTGTTTCCGTGTGCTGACAGTGGGATTTACCAGTGTTGTCTGAGGAGGTGGTGGACAATGGCGAGACACAGGTGTCGGGGGGTGAGGTAGTTGTATGGGAAGCAAGTTACAGTGGGGACTCCTTGGGGGGGAATTTCTCAGGATGGGACAGATTCAACTTGGGTGGATCAGGCACAGGAACAGATGATTTTTTTGGGGGGTTTATTTAACTTTTATTTAGCAAAAATAACTACAGAGCTATTTATTCGTTATCTTCTCTGCGCAGTATGGATTAGGGGTTCGTCACTTTGATGGCGAGCTGTGCCGCTCTCTCCACAATGGTCTGTAGGTTCTTAGATGGAGACTTTGTCGGCGATTTCAGTACAGAAGGACTTGTTGCTCATCAACAGAACCTCGACCTCCTTGACATTGTGGACAAGGAATTTGCGGGTGGACCAGAAATTTGCGGAACCCTGTGGGCAGCATGTGTTTAGTCTTCTACTTGCTACCGTATCCAATGTTGGGCAATATAGATTCGCAAGTAATATTTTTTTTCACACCTATCCCAAAAATAAAAATGTATGCAGTTTGCGCAAATAAAACTGGAAACTGGAATTGGAGAGAGGGCCTGTAGGTGGACCTCCGGAAAAATTGTTTGGAGAGAGGGCCTGTAGGTGGAACTCCGGAAAAATTGTTTGAAGAGAGGGCCTGTAGGTGGACCTCCGGAAAAATTGTTTGGACAGAGGGCCTGTAGGTGGACCTCCGGAAAAATTGTTTGAAGAGAGGGCCTGTAGGTGGACCTCCGGAAAAATTGTTTGAAGAGAGGGCCTGTAGGTGGACCTCCGGAAAAATTGTTTGAAGAGAGGGCCTGTAGGTGGACTTCCGGAAAAAATTTTTGGAGAGAGGGCCTGTAGGTGGACCTCTGGAAAAATTGTTTGAATAGAGGGCCTGTAGGGGGCCCTCCTGAAAAATTGTGCTAAAAGAGCCAGTTGGACCTCTAAAAAATGGCGTTTTTTGGGTCAGCGTTAGGCAAAGACGATATGTAGGAGGAGGAGGAGTAGGAGGAGGAGTAGAGAAGAGGAATCGGATACATAAGTTATTTAAATCTTTAGCTGCTTTCCCCCGGAGGAGATTTGAATTCCGGTGAAATCCAGGCTTTGTTCATTTTAATAAGCGTCAGCCTGTCAGCGCTGTCAGTTGACAGGCGTGTACGCTTATCGGTGATGACGCCACCAGCTGCACTGAATACCCGCTCTGACAGCGTACAGGGCCAGTTCAGGCCACGTGTCCAGCTTTGAAACCCAGAAGTTGTATGGAGCAGAGTGATCGCTACGGACGTTGGTATGGTCAGCTAGGTACTCCCTCACCATCTTTCTGTACAGCTCCCCCCTACTCTGCCTAGACTGGGGACAGGTGACAGTGTCTTGCTGGGGTGACATAAAAGTGGCAAAGGCCTTGGAGAGCGTTCCCCTGCCAGTGCTGGTCAAGCTGCCTGCTCGCCTCCTCTCCCCTGCTACTTGGCCCACAGAACCATGCCCTCTGCCGCTAGCGGCGTCAGATGGGAAGGATTGTTTCAGCTTGTGCACCAGGGCCTGTTGATATCTATTCACTCTCATACTCCTTTCCTCTGCAGGGATGAGAGTGGAAAGGTTCTGCTTGTACCGTGGGTCCAGGAGAGTGAACACCCAGTAATCGGTGTTTGAAAAAATTCTTCTAACGCGAGGGTCACGGGATAGGCAGCCTAACATGAAGTCTGCCATGTGCGCCAGAGTCCCAACACGTAAGAATTCCCTCTCCTCACTGGCCTGAATCTCCATTTCCTCCTCCTCCTCCTCCAAGTCCTCCTCTTCAGCCCATACACGCTCAAGAGTTAAGGACTGAGCACTGGTACCCTCTACTGTCTCATCGACATTCTCCTCCTCTTCCTCCTCATCCTCATCCCCCTCCTCCGATACGTGCTGAGAAACAGAACGGAAGGTGCTCTGGCTATCAAGCGACGTATCTTCCTCCACCGTCTCTTGTGACAAGCGCAAAGCATCCGACTTGATGCTGAGCAGTGAGTTTTTCAACAGGCAAAGCAGCGGGATGGTGAGGCTGATAATGGCGGCATCGCCGCTGACCACCTGTGTTGACTCCTCAAAGTTGCTCAACACCTGGCAGACATCCACGTCCACTCCTCATTGTAGACTTGAGGAATCTGAGAGACCTGACTACCAGTTCTGGTGGAAGATGACATCTGGCAGTCTACAATCGCTCTGCGCTGCTGGTAAACTCTGGATAACATGTTTAATGTGGAATTCCATCTCGTGGGCACGTCGCACAACAGTCGGTGAGCGGGCAGTTGTAGGCGGCGCTGCGCCGCCCTGAGAGTGGCAGCATCTGTGTTCGACTTGAGGAAATGCGCACAGATGCGGCGCACCTTGGTGAGCAAATCAGACAGTTTGGGGTATGTCTTGAGGAACCGCTGAACTATTAGATTGAACACGTGGGCCAGGCATGGCACATGTGTCAGTCTGCCGAGTTGCAGAGCCGCCACCAGGTTACGCCCGTTGTCACACACAGCCATGCCTGGCTTGAGGTTCAGCGGTGCCAGCCACACATCGGTCTGCGCCGTGATGCCCTGTAACAGCTCTTGGGCGGTGTGCCTTTTGTCACCTAAGCTCAGCAGTTTGAGCACCGCCTGCTGGCGCTTACCCACGGCACTGCTGTTGCGCCTAGAGCTACCGACTGAAGGCGCCGTGCCCACGGATGGTAATTCGGTGGAGGAGGAGGGGTCGGAGGAGGAGGAGGCATAGTACGTCTGAGAGACCGTGACCGAGGTAGGCCCCGCAATCCTCGGTGTGGGCAGTACATGAGCGGCCCCAGGGTCATTCTCGGTCCCAGCCTCCACCAAGTTAACCCAATGTGCCGTCAGTGCTGCCCGGCAGCACTTGTCCACGTGTCCGTGGTTAGGTGGACCTTCTCAGAAACAGCGTTGGTCAGGGCACGGATGATGTTCTCTGACACGTGCTGGTGTAGGGCTGGGACGGCACATCGGGAAAAATAGTGGCGGCTGGGGACCGAATACCGAGGGGCAGCCACCGCCATGAGATTGCGAAAGGCCTCGGTCTCTACCAGCCTATAGGGCAGCATCTCCAGGCTAAGCAATTTGGAGATGTGGACTTTGAGGGCTTGGGCATGTGGGTGGGTGGAACTGTATTTCCTCTTGCGCTCCAGCGTCTGCTGTAAAGACAGCTGAACGCTGCGCTGGGACACATTGGTGGACACTGTGGAGGATCGTTGAGGCGAAGGTGTGGTTTTCCGGCGGGATGCGCTCGTGCCGGGGTCCTGGGCAGGGGGTTGACTAGCAGAGGCAGCGAGTGACGCAGGGGGTTGACTAGCAGAGGCAGTGAGTGACACAGGGGAAGGAGCAGTGGTGTGACCCGCAGGAGGTGGTGAACGGCCTTGGTTCCATTGAGTGGGGTGTTTAGCACTCATATGCCTGCGCATGCTGGTGGTGGTTAGGCTAGTAGTGGTGGCACCCCTGCTGATCCTGGTGTGGCACAGGTTGCACACCACAGTCCGTCGGTCATCCTCACTTTCTTTAAAGAACCTCCAGACTTGCGAACATCTAGGCCTCGCCACGGGAGCTTCACTACGTGAAACAGTTGCTGCTGATGCACCAGCTCTGGCCCTGCTTCTCCCTCTGGCCACACCACTGCCTCTTACAACCTGTTCTGGTGCAGCACTCGCCTCCGCCTCAGAAGTACTGTCTTCACTCGGCATATCAACCCAGCTTGGATCAGTCACCTCGTCATCCTCCGATTCCTCAGTCTGCTCCCCCCTCGGAATTCCTCCCCTTACAACAACTTCACCACTGTCTGACAACCGAGTCTCCTCATCGTCCGACACCTCTTTACAAACTTCTTCCACTAACTCAACATTGTCATTATCATCATCATCATCACCCACAGACTGCGACAGTTGGAACACTTGGGCATCGGGAAAGAGGTCAGCAGCAACCTGAGAAGTGGTTTGTGACTCTGGGAAGGGTCCAGAAAACAGTTCCTGAGAGTATGCCGGATCGCATTCCAAATTTTCCTGGGAGGGGGCAGACTGGGGGGAAGGAGGTTGAGGTGGAGGAGCCAGAGGAGTGCTCCCTTGGGTAACGTGAGTGGACTGCGTGGAAGACTGACTGGCGGACAAATTACTTGAAGCATTATCTGCAATCCACGAGATCAGCTGTTCGCACTGTTGTGGTTTCAACAGTCCTCTACCACGTGTCCCTGTAAGTTGAGACATGAAGCTAGGGAGTGTAGCTCTGCAGCGTTCCCCTGCTCCCTCATCAGCAGGTACTGTCTCACCCTGCCCAGAACCACGGCCTCTGCCCCCTGCAGTAATTGACTGCCCACGCCCTTGTCCTCGAACCTTAGCCCTGGGGTTCCACATTTTCTGTATATAATTGTATTCTATAAAAAAAATAAAATAAATGGGCCTGGTGTACTGAAACCCACAAGTCTGGTTTAATTTTGTGACGTACAGAAAGTGTCACCTGGACAGTATATACGGTTTGGAGTGAGTATGCTGAACTGTGGCACACAGAAAGGTTACACGCAGCTGTGTGAAATGGATTTGTATTACTCAGCTAAAACAACAAAAAAAAAAAAATTTTTTTTCTATATTTTTGTTAAATATTTTTTTCTTTTAGTTTTGTTTTTTTGGGAACGTGACGTGCAGAAACTATCGTAGAGCTAACTGACACCCTACTGACGGTAGCTATTTAGACTGCGACCCAGACAAATGTCGCACAGAGATTTTTAGGATCAAGCTATACAGTGCCTACAAGTAGTATTCAACCCCCTGCAGATTTAGCTGGTTTGATAAGATGCAAATAAGTTAGAGCCTTCAAACTTCAAACAAGAGCAGGATTTATTAACAGATGCATAAATCTTACAAACCAAAAAGTTATGTTGCTCAGTTAAATTTTAATAAATTTTAAACATAAAAGTGTGGGTCAATTATTATTCAACCTTTCAAACCACCAGAATTCTGTTTGGTTCCCCTAAAGTATTAAGAAGTAGTTCAGGCACAAAGAACAATGAGCTTCACATGTTTGGATTAATTATCTGTTTTTCCAGCCTTTTCTGACTATTTAAGACCCTCCCCAAACTTGTGAACAGCACTCATACATGGTCAACATGGGAAAGAGCGTTCCAAAGGAGCATTCCAAGGCCATCAGAGACAAGATCGTGGAGGGTCACAAGGCTGGCAAGGGGTACAAAACCCTTTCCAAGGAGTTGGGTCTACCTGTCTCCACTGTTGGGAGCATCATCCGGAAGTGGAAGGCTTATGGAACTACTGTTAGCCTTCCACGGCCTGGACAGCCTTTGAAAGTTTCCTCCCGTGCCGAGGCCAGGCTTGTCCGAAGAGTCAAGGCTAACCCGAGGACAACAAGGAAGGAGCTCCGGGAAGATCTCATGGCAGTGGGGACATTGGTTTCAGTCAATACCATAAGTAACGTACTCCACCGCAATGGTCTCCGTTCCAGACGAGCCCGTAAGGTACCTTTACTTTCAAAGCGTCATGTCAAGGCTCGTTTACAGTTTGCTCATGATCACTTGGAGGACTCTGAGACAGACTGGTTCAAGGTTCTCTGGTCTGATGAGACCAAGATCGAGATCTTTGGTGCCAACCACACACGTGACGTTTGGAGACTGGATGGCACTGCATATGACCCCAAGAATACCATCCCTACAGTCAAGCATGGTGGTGGCAGCATCATGCTGTGGGGCTGCTTCTCAGCCAAGGTGCCTGGCCATCTGGTCCGCATCCAAGGGAAGATGGATAGCACGGCCTACCTGGAGATTTTGGCCAAGAACCTCCGCTCCTCCATCAAGGATCTTAAGATGGGTCGTCATTTCATCTTCCAACAAGACAACGACCCAAAGCACACAGCCAAGAAAACCAAGGCCTGGTTCAAGAGGGAAAAAATCAAGGTGTTGCAGTGGCCTAGTCAGTCTCCTGACCTTAACCCAATTGAAAACTTGAGGAAGGAGCTCAAGATTAAAGTCCACATGAGACACCCAAAGAACCTAGATAACTTGGAGAAGATCTGCATGGAGGAGTGGGCCAAGATAACTCCAGAGACCTGTGCCGGCCTGATCAGGTCTTATAAAAGACGATTATTAGCTGTAATTGCAAACAAGGGTTATTCCACAAAATATTAAACCTAGGGGTTGAATAATAATTGACCCACACTTTTATGTTTAAAATTTATTAAAATTTAACTGAGCAACATAACTTTTTGGTTTGTAAGATTTATGCATCTGTTAATAAATCCTGCTCTTGTTTGAAGTTTGAAGGCTCTAACTTATTTGCATCTTATCAAACCAGCTAAATCTGCAGGGGGTTGAATACTACTTGTAGGCACTGTATATACGTGACAGGTAGCAGGTGACTTGGTTGTATTTTGTGACGTACAGAAAGTGTCAACTGGACAGAATATACCGTTTGGAGTGAGTATGCTGAACTGTGTCACACAGAAAGGTTACACGCAGCTGTGTGAAATGCATTTGTATCACTCAGCTAAAACAACAAAAAAAATATTTTTTTTTCTATATTTTTTTAAATATTTTTTTGTATTTTTGTTTTTTTGGGAACGTGACGTGCAGAAACTATCGTAGAGCTAACTGACACCCTACTGACGGTAGCTATTTAGACTGCGACCCAGACAAATGTCGCACAGAGATTTTTAGGATCAAGCTATATATACGTGACAGGTAGCAGGTGACTTGGTTGTATTTTGTGACGTACAGAAAGTGTCACCTGGACAGTATATACCGTTTGGAGTGAGTATGCTGAACTGCGTCACACAGAAAGGTTACACGCAGCTGTGTGAAATGGATTTGTATCACTCAGCTAAAACAACAAAAAACTAATTTTTTTTTCTATATTTTTTTGTATTTTTGTTTTTTTGGGAACGTGACGTGCAGAAACTATCGTAGGGCTAACTGTCACCCTACTGTCGGTAGCTATTTAGACTGCGACCCAGACAAATGTTGCACAGAGATTTTTAGGATCAAGCTATATATACGTGACAGGTAGCAGGTGACTTGGTTGTATTTTGTGACGTACAGAAAGTGTCACCTGGACAGTATATATGGATTGGAGTGAGTCAGTGCTGAACTGTGACACACAGAATGGTTCCACACTGCTGTGTGCAATGGATTTGTATCACTGACATATAACATAAAAAAAAGGGGGTTATATATGGCGATAGCTGCACTACTAGTGCCAGCCAGCCAAGTGACAAAAAAAAAAAAAAAAAAATGTCTTCTAGCCCTTAGAAGGGCTGTTGGGTTCTTTGTGGGTGATCCCTGCCTAACAGACAACTAAATGCAGGCCCTAACACTGTCTCTGAAAGGCCGCAGCTCTATCCCTAACGACATCCAGATGGCATCTGAGCCGAGCACCGCGGCCAGTCGGTAGTATATTCCAGGGTCACCTGATCAGGCCAGCCAACCCCTGCTATCGACATGTAAGGGCCCCACGTGATGCTGGGTGGTACGCAGAGTCTCCTGGCTTGTGATTGGCTGTGTTTTTAGGCGCCAAAAAAGCACGATGCGGAAGTTGCCATTTCCTCGAGCATGGCGAGATACTCGTCCGAGCAGCGAGCACTTACGAGTACCCTAATGCTCGAACGAGCACCAAGCTCGGACGATTATGCTCGCTCATCTCTAATAATGATCCTTAAAACACCTCAAAATCCACAATAGACTCCCTCAAAAGGCAAAAGTTGAAGATTTTACCATGGCCCTTACAGTCTCCTAATCTGAACATCATTGAAAATCTGTGGATAGACCTCAAAAGAGCATGCAGGATGGCCCAGGAATCTCATAGAACTGGAAGATTATTGCAAGGAAGAATGGATGAAAATCCCTCGAACTATAATTGAAAGACTCTTGGCTGGCTACAAAAATCCAAAAAACATTTACAAGCTGTGATACTTGCCAAAGGACGTGCCATTAGGTACTAACCATGCAGGGTGCCCACAGTTTTACTTTGGCCTTTCCTTTTTTTGTTATATTGAAAATGTAAAAGATGAAAATATTTTTTTTGTTTAAAATACAAAGATAATGTGTCATCTTTAACTTTATGCCTTTTGGAGATCAGGGGTGCCCAAGCATTTGCATGCCACTGAAGAAAAAAGAAATTATATATATATATATATATATATATATATATATATATATATACACACATAATTCTTGCTAATTAAATCTCTTGACTATGTGGATAAGAAAGAAAAAACACCTGTAGGGTATGATCACATGGTGGCCAAGAACATCAGAAATTTGGTGCAGCTTCGGCATCAAAAAGTCACCACTGGCCATACAGAATCCACCTGCCACTGTTCTCAAAGTTAGGTCACGGTTTATGAATGCGAACTCGCCAAGAAAGGACATGGTTCTAAACCGTGCCCACATGAACAGCTGCACAGCCTCCAATTGAAAACCATGTGAGGCAGCTTCTGCATAGTCACTTCAAATTTTTGACGACAAAGGCGAACTAACCCTTAATGAAATTGTGTTCTTCCCTTACCAACAATTTATTATATTATTTTGGCGGCCATGCCATGTCCTTTCTTGGCGAGTTTGCAGTCATAAACCGTGACCTAACTTTGAGAAGAGTGGCAGGTGGATTCTGTATGGCCAGTGTAGACTTTTTAGTGCAGAATGTGCACCAAATTTCCGATGTTCTTGGCCACTATGTAAACATACCCTAAAGGTGTTTTTAATTTCTTATCCAAATGTCAAGAGATTCAATGTGTGTATATATATATATATATATATATTTATTTATTTATTTATTTATTTTGTATTTACTTTTTTCAACTTGAGTTTTTAAATGTACAATGGAAAAACCTTGAACCTGATTTTATATTTGTAAAAAAATGTGCGGGGCAGGTAGGCATTTTATCCTGGAAGTTGTACTAAGAGAAGGCTGCCAATAATCTGTATAAATAACGTACCTAGACTTGGTGCCTTTGCATCCACCTCTTATAAGGACTATGTACAGTATGTAGGGGTTTTACATCTCTAGTTGTAAATAGAAATGTTTGCCCTTCACTGGCTGCATTCAGAAATATTAAAATGTGTGAAGAATTAAAACACAAAATCTATTTGAATGACTAGAACAAGAAACCATTAGTAAGTTGCTCCTTTCAGAGACAAGAAAAATAATAGCCATGTAGATTGAACCGATTGTGGGTCCAACTATGTTTTATGGAATAGTCCTAGCCAAGCCAAGAACACATGATTGTGAGAACAATATTTCTCTCAGCATGATGGGGTCTTCTGAATGGAAAATAATTCCTTCTAGTTGAATGTTTGCTGATGTAGATCCAAAGTTTCTATTATTCAGTGTGTCCACTTCAAAGACCATCTTTATTTGATATTCCTGGCACTCCAAATAAGACAGACACCTGGCATGAACCAGGCATGAGGAAAGTGCCAGAGTTGACTGTTGACATGGAGCAATTCTGATTGAGTTTTCCATCAAACTTGGAATGAAATGTAGTCATTGGGACTGAGATCCACCACCCGTTCCCATGAGACTCAGGGAGCACTAATAAATATATAGCCTTGATCTCAATATCTTATGCATATGTTCTGCGTGGGCTTCTGGCTAACTTTCTGTTGCTATCATTAGACAGTCTTGATTTTCCGTCATCATTTTATTTTAGAGCCAGTGACTCACATGACATTTTATTAGGTATGAGACAAATTTTCCCACCCAGAAATTCTGTAAAAGTCCTCTGCTCACCATTTATTATGTCCTGTGGTCTTGACTTCCCTTGAGGATTACATTGAGCACATGACCTGCATTGTCCACTTTGGATTTTCATACTTCCTGATAAACCACATAAAGTTTTCCTCATTACCATATACTGGATTCTTTATTAAACTTCCTGAAAGCTTGGGATCATCAAGAAATGGCCTCCAGGACAATTGGAGCAATCATCAGTGGAATACATATGCAATATGTGTGTTACCTTTATGATTCCAATGGAGAACAGGTGTCACCTATTAAAACGATGTACTGGAACAACCCCAGCAAGCGGATTGCTTTATAAATTGAAATTGGAGGAAAATGATTCCTTACTGGGCCAGATGAAATGTCTGGTCTCTGTGCCACAGATTTTCTGCACGACCGTCTACTTTGTACAATATGATCTTTCCATCCATGATTTTTTTCCTAAAGAAAAATGTAGATATTTTGTGACATTAATCACTTTGAAAATCCGTTGGTGCACGAGTAAATATCAGCTGAGGTGTTGGCATCTCTCAGGGTTATATACGATGTATAAATGGATTATGTATGTGTACGATTCCCCTTCCATTTAGTCAAAACTTATGCACGTCTGCTTTGAACTGTGTTGTAAATGTTTATCTCTGCACAATCAGGACATATCATCTATAAAGTATATTAGTTTTTTTATGAATTAACCCACAAGAAAAAGAACCTAGTGGGAACTGATTGACTCTTTGAGGCCTGTTATGGTGTCAGAGCCTTCTCAGATATTAATGGTCTACCCTTAGGATAGGCCACCAGTAGTGAAGGAGTGGACAACCTCTTAAAAGAAGCAGTCAGTCATTTTTTTTCCTATAAAGAATAAGATAGATACACTTGTGTATGCCTCGTGTTGACTTGTTTCAGTTGATAAGCTATCTGTGGGTTTTGAACTACTCTGAGTCCTATCTAAAGGCAGCAAGTAACAGATCAGTGACATAGAGCTGCTGCCGTTAGCAGAGTCTCCATGTACAGAGTCTTGAGCCATACAGAAAACTGTTTAGGAAATATTCCAACTCTACATCTACACAAGTTGATGAATTATCAAAGTTTGTTATCTTTAAGCAATTTGGCAATGCATGTTGAGGACCAAGTTGTCCATCTGTTATCAATGTACTCCATTAGTTACCTGATTGCGGTGGAAATCATTCACTTGCTGAGTCTTTTTGCAGCCAGTAAAGTCAACTTCAGAAACTTGCTATAGATGGGGTTTCTAGTTCAAAGATTTTTCAGTTAAAGGAGTTGTGGAAGTATAAAGTAACCAAACCCTTTTAAAGTTACTCAAAAGTTGCCCTCATGGGAAATCTGTCATGCATGTCTTAAATTCAGTCTGGATTGTTTGGAATTGATTCTTTATAATTATTAAAGCTTGCTATAAAGCCAAAAAATGTTCTAGAAGCTCAAAGATGTTTATTAAAGGAGTTTTCCACTATCAGCATATCCTCTGGACAGTCTATCAATACCCAATTGATGTGGGTCTGACTCTCAGCATTGTACATATACAAATGTCAGTGCCAGAGGACAGGCTTCATGGGTTTCTCTAAGAAAATATGGCTGTGTGAACACAGCCTAACCCATGCTGGTTACCGAGCTGCCATGCAAACCCTTACCTTTGGAGTTACCATACTGTAAAGCAATGTGGTAAAAGCTATGAATACAACTTAAAGAATATTTTGTAGATATATTATGTGTAAAGCTGGCAGTCCCGTTCCTGTTAAAAAAGCACTAAAATAACAATGTTGCTTTCATAATCATCTGAAATGCTGATAATAGGTAATCGTATACGCTTGAAGACCTCCTTCCTCCTGCACCATTTCAGAAATGTGTTTTTTCCAGCTTAAATTTCAGTGTTGTCCCTTTTGATCTACTTTCTTCAGCCCTGTCAGTCTTTAAAGAAGTTTCTGTTTGCAAAAAAGTATCAGTCCCTGTTTTTTGTCCCGTGATGTATGAAGACCACCCATTGTAAAGGGTAGATTTCTGAGCAGCTAGATAAGTCACATGATTGTTGTGGCTTTGTCTGTTCTCCAGACGTCAGTATATGTAAAGTGACCATAGAGTGAAGAGTAACCAGTAACATTTCCTTGGGCAGAAGTCAAGGTACTTTAAAGTGAACATCATTTTTAAAGACATTGAACTTTTACCAATCAAAACTTTAACTTTTGTTACTCTTAGGTTTCATTAAGTTTCCATGTTGCTTTGGGCTTGAGACCAATTGTTAGTCATTCTTGTAAGATGTAGCTAAATATTAGTGAAGTAAATATGGTCCTTGTTTCTAAGGCTCACCAATATAGTTAAAGGGGTAGTCCCATGCCTTAAATATCTAATGCATGTCCAACTACCTCCATAACGGGGGTCCCCAACACCCGTTCTACCTGGTAAGGTGTCCACAACTTCTCCATTTATTTCTAGGTATTAGCCAAATGACCGTTCATGGATCCATGACTTTCATATAAGTAAATGGTGAGGGCCACATGCTTGTCCACCTCTCCATTTGTTCTCCCCACCTAACAAAGCATGATTGTGGTTCCCCTATTCTGGAGGTATGTTTGAATAGCAGTGGAATCCACATCTATCAGACATTTTTGGCATATCCTGTGAAATCTCTAAATCTTTAAACAATTCCTGTTCTACAGGGGTTAACTTAGAGTGTATCTGCAAACTGTCAGTTTCTATTTACAGTTCCTTGAAAAAGTATTCATACCACTTGAACTTTTCCACATTTGTTCACATTAAACACACACAAACTGAAATGTATTTTATTGGGATTTTATGCGATAGACCAATGATGGCGAACCTATGGCACGGGTGCCAGAGTTGGCACTCAGAGCCCTCTCTGTGGGCACCCGCACCCTGGAAAAGGTCTATGATGTACCAATATGCTTTAGACGTTTCCTGCCATTCATTAGTGCAGGGCGCACTATGTGCAGCATAGGCAGGCTATTATAGATAAATAATAAAGTACATGAAAGATATACTATATCGGACTGTAGTATTCAGGTTAAATTGCCGTGTTGCCACTTTGTGATAAATAAGTGGGTTTTGGGTTGCAGTTTGGGTGCTCGGTCTGTAAAAGGTTCACCATCACTGCGATAGACCAACACAAAGCTGCAAGTATGTGTGAGCCTCTACCAGCTGTTCCTCCAGAATTACCCTGTATTTCCATCCATCTTCCATTCAGCTCTAACCAGTTTCCCTGTCTGTCACGACAGGAACAAGGGGGTGAAGTGCACCCTGACTTAACCCCACCTCTGTCCCTGCCTATTTGCCACACCCAAGGCTAAAGGTCCAAGGGGAGCAACTGGACGGCAAACCCTACTCTGCTACATGAGGGTGCAGGGAAGGGAGAACAACAAACGGACACGGAACAAACAAACACAATAGTCGAATAGTCAGGCAAACAAACCAGGAGTGTACGTCAGGATGCGAGGATGAGGCAAAAGCTAGGTTGAGGTCACAAGCAATAAGTCAGGTAATACGGCAGGTCACAAGTAGAAATACGCACAGCACTGCAAGGAAGGAACTTCAATAACAGGCAACTTGCCTAGGCAGTTGCCATCTTTAAATAGCCCGCCCAGGATCATGTGATGTGGCCAGCATCACATGACCTGAGGCAGAGCATTGCTGGCAAAACAATATGCAAAGTAGCCATGTGGTGTGATCAGCACCACATGGCTAAAAACCCAAAAGATAATTAACTGATGAAGTGCTGGCTGACCAGACCAGCACTTCAATTCCCTGCTGCTCGTCTCTAGGGGGGGCGGAGAGGTCTGACGGCGCTGCACGGAGGGAGTGCGTCGCCGGCCTCCCGTTACACTGTCCTTGCTGAAGAATAGCATCCCCACAGCATGATGCTGCCAACACCATGAATGGTGTGTTCTGGGTGATGTGCAGTGTTAGCTTTCCACCACACATAGCGTTTTGCATTTAGGCCAAAAAGTTAAACTTTGGTCTCATTTGATCAGAGCACCTTCTTCCATATGTTTGCTGAATCCGCTACATGGCTTGTGGCAAACTACAAACAGGAATTCTTATGGCTTACTTTCTTCTTGCCACTCTTCCATAAAGGCCAGATTTGTGGAGCATTATAGTTGTCCTGTGGACAGATTTGCCCACTTGAGCTGTGGATCTCTGGAGCTCCTCCAGAGTGACCATGGGCCTCTTGGCTGCTTCTCTAATTAGTGCTCTCCTTGCCTGGGCTGTCAGTTTAGGTAGATGGCCATGTCTTGGTAGGTGTGCAGTTGTGCCATACTCCTTCCATATTCGGATGATGGATTAAATAGTGTTCCATGAGATATTCAAAGCTTGGGATGTTGTTTTTATAGCCGAACCATGCTTTACAACTTTATCCCTGACCTGTCTGGTGTGTTCTTTGGTTTTTATGATACTGTTTGATAATGTTCACTAACAAACATCTGAAGTCTTCAAAGAACAGTTGTTGTTATGCTGAGAATAAATTACACACAGGTGGACTCTATTTAGTAATGAGCTGACTTCTAAAGGCAATTGGTCAACTGGATTTTATTTAGGGGAATCAAAGTACAGGGGCCTAAATACAAATACATGCCACACTTTCCAGATTTTTATTTATTACAAATTTTTAAAACCATGTATCATTTTCTTTTCACTTCACACATACTACACATACTTGCTACTTTGTGCTGGTCTGTCACATAAAATCCCAATAAAATACATTTGAAGGGGTATTCCGATCTTAGACATTGGGAGCATATCTCTAGGATATGCCCCTAATGTCTGAAAGGTGCAGGTCCCTCCTCTGGGACTTGCAACTATACTTAGAACTGAACCTGCAAAGTGCCTGAGGGCGCACCGCACATGTGTCGCCACCCTCCATTCCATCCTCTGGGAGTGCTGAAAATAGCCAAGCGGTGGCTTGTCCATTTCCTTAAGCTCCACAGAAGTTAATAGAGCAGCAGCTGTGGTTGCGCAATGCTTTTCCAATTCACTTAAGTGGGACTTCAGAAAATATTTCTGCTCTTTTCAGCACTCCCATAGAAATGAATGAAGGGTCGCCGCACATGTGCAGGGTGCCCTTAGGCACTTTGCAAGCTCCATTCTAAACATAGGTGCAGGTCCGATATGTCCAAGATGTTTGTGGCTGTAACGTGAAAAATTGTGGAAAAGTTCAAGGGGTATGAACACTTTTTCAAGACACTGTACCTCAAGTCCTGTCATCCAGCAGAGCTGCCTGCTCAGTCTGTAGTCCTATTTTTTTTAACTCTTGACAGCTCATAACTACTCATTACAGCTCATTTCTTGTCACATTGTTAAGAATATGGCTAAAATAATTGTGTATAAGCTTCAGGAGATCAGAGATAAGGGATTCACATGAGCCTTTAGATGACGGAATTCAATGTAAACACCGAACCCTTCTTTTCTGCAAATACACAGATTGCACTGTTATACTGGGAAAGTGGCTGAAAATTTTTTTAGTAAATTTTAGTAAAGATCAACTTAAAAAATGATTTTTAGTCCAAAATAAGTACAATGTAATAATAACAAAAATGTCCCCAAAGGTGTCCATAGCCTTTAAATTCAAAAATGGTTCTCATAATAAGGAGTTATGCTTCTTTCACATTAACCTGTTCTGGCAGAGAACAGCCTGCCAGAGCTCTCTGGATCTGGCATTGCTGGATGTTACCGGAATGGGGCCCATTGAGATATGCCGAGATTCGGCCAGACAAAAACCACTGTACACAGTGACAAATCCAGAGAGCTATGACAGCCAGTTCTGTGCTGGAACTATAATGGTAATGTGAAAGAAGCCTTAAAGACGTTCTCCATGTATTTTCATATTGATGGCCTATTCTCAGGATGTCATCAATACATGATTGGCGGTGGGCCAACTCCTGGCACCTCTGCCGATCAGCTGCTTGAGCAAGCTTACCAAGCACAGTGCCATCCATTTTATAGCGGTTGTGCTTGGTGTTGTATCTCAGGGCCATTCACTTGTATGGAACTTTGCTGCAGATAGAACACTAGACCAATGAATGTGACATTACTGAACTAGGAGGAGGCCTCAGCGCTTATGAAGAATCACAGCTTCCTCAAACAGCTGATTGGAAAGAGTGTCAGGAGTCAGACCCCCCACTGATCTGATATTGATGATCTGTCCTAAGTATAGCCTATCAATATCAAAATCCCAGAGAACCCCTTTAAACTTTCCACCAAGTAAGAAAATAGTTCTTCACATAATTATAATCAAATGCAGACTTGTATCCAGAAAGAATAGTGCACGGTATATAACCAGCCAGAAAAGAGAGGAAGGACCGAGAGGAATAAATTATACACTGGAATAAAGAAGATGATAGAGAGCTTTTACCATGAAGGCGAAATAATATCCAAGATAGAAAAACACCTGGAAACACAGAGGGGTAGAAGGGAGAAAAAAAGCCAGTGATAAATGTATTTCCAGTCAACCTAAGACTGAACGCTATAAATAGTGTATTCGGCCGAACTTGGTGGTACTCAGGACCACGCGGTATTCGGCCGAATACCGCGTGTGCTCGAGCGCCATGATCAAGTCACCTCCCCGCACGCTAATTAGCCAATTAGCGTGCGGGGAGGGATGGCATTCAGTGTAATGCCAGTAGCCATCTTAGCTACTGGCATTACACTGATTGGCTGGCCGGTTCACATGTCACCGGGTGCTTTATAGCGACATGTGACCCGGCCAGTGTTAGACAGGGAGAGCTGCTGCATGCAGGGACAGACAGTGTAGGGAGAGAATCACGCTAGGCAGGGATAGAAATCGCTAACCAAAGACAGAAAAGCCCTTTTAAGGTCTATTATATCTGTCACAAACCTTTTTTTTAAATTATTTTGAGGACTTTAAAGGTGGTGAAAATAGCGCTAGGTGGCCTGCCATTAACGCCACATGCGCTGCTGCAGCAAGGAGGGACATACACTGTAGGGAGAGAAGCACGCTAGGCAGGGATAGAAATCGCTCAAAAAAGACCCAAAAGCCCTTTTAAGGGCTATTGTATATGGCACAAAGCAATATTTTATTATTTTTGAGGTGTTTAAAGGTGGTGAAAATAGCACTAGGTGGCCTGCCATTAATGCCACATGTGCTGCTGCTGCATGCTGTAGGATACTCCCTGTATACTATATACCTGACATACTTTGCTATAATTTCTGCAGTTAAGCCCGCAGTACTTCTTTTGCGTCTTGCTGTATAACATTTGTGCAAGGAGGGACTAGTGTAGGGATAGAATTTCTATAGGCAGGGTTAGTATCATTGTTCAAAAGACACAAAAGTCCATTGTTAAATCCTTCTGCATTTTTTTTTTTTTGGTGGCAAAAAGAACCCAAGTGTGCCCTGTCAGTAACACTAGGTGCACAGCGTATTACAACCGTTCAAAAGTCTATGTAGCTGACATCCATTGTTACATTTAATACCGATAATTTAGGCCACAGTTCCTCATTTGCGTCTGCAGTTTAATTTGCCCAAAGAGGGAATTAAACTATAGGGATAGGATTTGGGTAGGTAGAAAGATTGTTTCTGTTCCACAAAGACCAAAGTCCATTGTGAAATACGTCTGCTTTTTTTTTTTTGAGTGGCAAAAAATACCCCAAGTGTGCCCTGTCAGTAACGCTAGGTACACAGCGTATTACAACCGTTCAAAAGTCTATGTAGCTGAAATCTGTTGTTACATTTAACCCCTTCGCGCCCAGCGCCGTACATGTACGGCGCTGGGGCGATGCGGGCACATGGCGCCCGCTCGCAAGTGCGGCGGGCGTCATGGCCGGCAAGTCTCTGCTGTTTCTAACACGTGATCACGGCATCTAGTTGCGTCTCAACCCGGAAGCATTCGCTTCCGGGTGGTGTACAGACACCCCGTGTGGCCAATCGGGGTGTCTGTACACCATATGAAAACTGTAATCCTCGCTGGTGAGGATTACAGTTTTCAAAGTGCAATTCTTATTCTGGCCACTAGATGGCAGGCCAGGATAAGAAATGAGCAATTCTTGGATTTCTGAGTCTATAAAATCCATAATTGCTCATAAAGAGAAAAAAAAGCCACAATATATAAGCCCATATTTGAGCTTTCAAATAGTAAAAAAAAATGTTAAAAAATATATAAAAAATAAAAAAGATATAAAAGTTCAAATCACCCCCCTTTCCGTATAATTAAAAAATAAATACCTAAATAACAATAAATATAGACATCATGGGTATTACCATGACCGAAAACGCCCGTACTTTTAAAATATAAAAAAAAATTCCAATACGGCGAATTGTGTGGCGGAAAAAAGCGTCCAAATGGCGATTTGCCGTTTTTTGTCGCTTTTTTTCTCTAAAAAAAATTAAATAAAAAGTGATCAAAAAGTCATACACACCCCAGAATGGTATCAATAAAAACTTCAGATCGTCCCGCAAAAAATGAGCCCCCATACAGCTCTGTACACATAAATACCAAAAAGTTATAGGGGTCAAGATTTGACAAGGAAAAAAAAAAAAAAAGGGAAACTTTCTAATTATTTTATCACTATGAAAACGCAGGAAAAACTATACATATTAGGTATTGCCGGATTCGTACTGACCAGTAGAATGAAAGTAATGGATCAGTTTTAATGCACATCGAACGCTGTAAATAAGAAACCCGTAGAACTGTAGCGGAATAGCGTTTTCTTTGCAATTTCACCCGGTTTGGAATTTTTTTCCCGCTTCCCACTACACCGTATGCAATATTAAATGGTGGCGTTGGAAAGTACAACTTGTCCCGCAAAAAACAAGCCCTCATACAGCTATGTGAACAGAAAAATAAAAGAGTTATGGCTGTTTGAAGGTAGGGAGCGCAAAACGAAAATGTATAACCGAAAAAACCTCCGGGCGCGAAAGGGTTAATACCGATAATTTAGGCCGCAGTTCCTCATTTGTGGCTGCTCAATAACGTTTGTGCATTCAGAATATTGGACATGCGTTTAAATTTTTCTGATCATACAGTTAACAAAAATCTGCAGTACTGTAGTTGTGATCAAGTTGCATATATACTATACAATATGCGCAAGATGAGCACTAAGGGACGGGGAAGTGGGCGTGCTGCTGATGGTAAACTCAGAGGCCATGGCTCTGGGCTCGGTGAAACTGTGCCTGCTGGCAGAGCCCAAGAAACAAAGCCATCCAAAACTCCTAGCTTCATGTCACAGTTTGCAGGGCGGCGCAAGACACAACTCTTGTCGCCACAGCAGTGCGAGCAGGTAGTCGGTTGGATTTCAGCTGATAATGCTTCCAGTCGGTTCAGCACCACCCCCTCTTCCACAAAGTCCAGTCTCAGTAGCCAAGAGTCTGGGCAACCGCATCCTCACCCTGATCCTCCTTCCTCCCACCATGCAGAGTCTGGGCAAAGAACTAATCCCACATTCGGATATTCCGAGGATCTTTTTTCATCACCGTTCCTTGGCTCGGGCCTCTCGCCAAGGCCGATTGAAGTGGAACATGAGGAGATATTGTGCCCTGATTCCCAACCTATTGAGCAAACACAGTCTGAAGACGATGACGGTGGGGACCGGCAACTAGCGTTTCACGAGGTGCATGATGATGATGAGACACAGTTGCCAATAAGTCAAGGGCAATTAGTGTCTCAAGAGGTTGTGGATGAGGATGAGACGCAGTTAAGTCAGGTTCTTGTTAATTCACCATGTCAGGAGGAGGACCAGAGTGAGGATGTGGAAGAGGAGGTGGTGGACGATGAAATAGCTGTCCCAACCTGGGAAGGTGGCAAGCCGAGCGAGGACAGCAGTACAGAGGGGGAGGGATCCGCAGCAGCGCAACAGGCTGAAAGAGGCAGTGGGGTGGCAAAAGGGAGAAGGCAGGCCATGCCAACCAGGCCCTCAACTGTTCCCCGGAGCAGCCCCTTGCGGCAAGCTCCCTTGCCAAGGGTTAGGTGTTCCGCAGTCTGGTGGTTTTTTGAGGAAAGTGCTGACGATAAACGTATTGTAATTTGTAACCTGTGCCGTACCAAGATGAGCAGGGGCATAAACACCAGCAACCTGACCACCACCAGCATGATCTGCCACATGCCAGCAAAGCACCCTAAAAGGTGGGCCGAACGCCTGGGTCCACAATCTGTGTCTGCAGGTCACACCACTGCCTCTTCTTCCCCTCTGTTACCTGCTGTCCAAGACGCAGGCCCAGATGCCTCCCGCCTTGCACCTGGACCTTCGTAGGAGCCATCAGCCAGCATGTCCACTTCAATGTCCCAGCGCAGCGTTCAAATGTCCTTACCCCAGGCATTTGAACGCAAGCGCAAATACCCTGCCACCCACCCACAGGCCATAGCTCTAAACGAGCAACTTTCTAAATTGCTGACCTTGGAAATGTTGCCATTTAGGCTGGTGGACACCGAGGCTTTTCACAGCCTGATGGCGGCGGCTGTCCCTCGTTACACAGTCCCCAGCCGCCACTATTTTCCCGGTGTGCCGTCCCCGCCTTACACCAGCATGTGTCCAGAAACATAACCCGTGCCCTGGTCATTTCTTCCTCGGTCTGCTCTTCAGCAGAATGTCACATCAAGAATATCATTTTTTTGGATGGTCAGCTCGGCATTAGCGTGTCACACTTAAATTTGGGACAGTTTGATAAAGTGCGGTGGCAGCAGCATGGAGTCCTATTCCATTATCCATAGCTGAAGTGTTCAGACGAACCCGGCCTGCTTTGAACACTCCAATTTTTTAAAAGTTAACGCTTCGGGCACCTGGGACACTCAGTCAAGAGCATCGGGGAGGCGCCGAGAGCCAGGGGCTCGGACACGCGGTAGCTCGCCTCGCGGCGGACCGCCAGCTCCATCCCAAGAACCAAATCCCAGCTTTTTAACTGCAGCAACTTTAATATATGCTATTGGAGCTCGAATTACCGCGGCTGCTGGCACCAGACTTGTCCTCCAATAGATCCTCGTTAAAGGATTTTACGTGTACTCATTCCAATTACAGGGCCTCGAAAGAGTCCTGTATTGTTATTTTTCGTCACTACCTCCCCGAGTCAGGAGTGGGTAATTTACGCGCCTGCTGCCTTCCTTGGATGTGTTAGCCGTTTCTCAGGCTCCCTCTCCGGGGGCTCTTGAAGAAGGCGACCCCCTGGCGACGGAGCGGAGAGCGAGAGTCGAACGGCCGACGCGGCACACGCCGCTGGGGGGGCCCCAGCCTCCCGCGGCGGATAACGAAAAAAGAAACAGTCGTCAGCGACTCTTAGCGGTGCTGTGGCAGCAGCATGTGTCCCTTAAATTTTTTGGGCGGTCAGCTCGGCAGCCGCATGTGTCCCTTAAATTTTTTTTTTCGGTCAGCTCGGCAGCAGAGTGTCACTCTTAAATTTTTTGAACGGTCTGCGCAGCAGCGGCATGTCACCCCTATTGTTTTTGAGTGTCAGCAGCAGGCCATCAATGATTTTTCACGGGTGTGTCTGATGCCCTCCTTTATGTGTAATAAAGGGTGTATTGGAGTGCCTGATCCTTGTAATTTTTGGCAGCCCTTTCATAGGCTTTATGAGTGTCAGAGTCCCACAATTATACCACAATGTAAATGAGGCCCTCCTTTATAATGATATACCTGTTGTATGGGAGTGCCTCTTCCGTGTAATTTTTGGCAGAACTTGCGCTTAACGTACAAGTAAATCTATGTTTCCTAACAATATTTCCTGTAAAATCGATGTTATCTTGGGTTTTGGGGGGTATTTTTGTAATTCCGTAAAAGTGGCGTAATAGTCGGCTATCATCTTTAATAGCAGCGACTTCGGTGTCCAAGATGCATCCAGACATCCTCCCCATACTGTTCCCTAACCATTTCTGTGGTGTTTCCACCATTTTCTGATGTTTCCCTATGAACCAGACACCCTCCTCTCATCCGAGCAGGGGGTGCCTGGTCTTCTCCCATTGACTTCCATTATACTCGGGTGCTCGGCCGAGCACTCGAGCATCACCTAGTGTTCGGCCAGAGCACCCGAACATCTGGGTGCTCAATCATCACTAGCTATAAACTCTCTGCAAACAAAGCAGAACCAATATGGCTTCAAAAGTCAAACAGCGTCGCCCAATGCATCATATTCACTCATTTCTGGAAGAAGTATCTGTGTAAAAGAGGTTCTGTGCTCACAATCTGCTTTTCCTCTTCTCTTCTGTTGATGTTAGAACATTTCCAATGTGGCTTTTAACTGAAAAGTTAAAGGGATATTCCGGTTGCACTAAGTTATTCCCCATCCTGTGCCTATGCCGGACTCTTCACAGAGGGCAGTAAGTACTTGGAAGTGGACTGCTCGTCATGGGAATGGGGTTAGGAGAGTTTCATGTTTTTTCATGCTGTATTGGTGCAAAGGAGGCATATACTATTAATTACTGTGGGGGCATGAAAGGGAGACATTACTGTACCAAGGAGCAAAAGAGGGGAGACATTAGTGTAGTAAGTGGCACTACAGAAGGCATTACTGATGTAAGGAGCACTAACAGGGATATTTCTGATGTAAGGAGCACTAAGGTAGACATTACCGATGTAAGGAGGACTAATGGGATATTACTGATGTAAAGAGCACAAACAGGGACATTACTGATGTAAGGAGCACTAAGGTAGACATTACAGATGTAAGGAGGACTAACGGGATATTACTGATGTAAGAAGCACTAATAGTGATATTACTGATGTAAGGAGCACTAAGGTAGACATAACTAATGTAAGGAGGACTAACTGGATATTACTGATGTAAGGAGCACTAAGGTAGACATTACTGATGTTAGGAGGACTAACGAGATATTACTGATGTAAGGCGCACTAACAGGGATATTACTGATGTAAGGAGGACTAATGGGATATTACTGATGTAAGGAGAACTAACAAGGATATTACTGATGTAAGGAGGACTAAGGTAGACATTACTGATGTAAGGAGGACTAACAGGATATTACTAATGTAAGGCGCACTAACAGGGATTTTACTGATGTAAGGAGTACTAACAGGGATATTACTGATGTAAGGAGCACTAACAGATATATTACTGATGTAAGGAGAACTAACGGGGATATTACTGATGTAAGGAGGACTAAGGTAGATATTACTGATGTAAGATGCACTAAGGTAGCCATTACTGATGTAAGGAGGACTAACAGGGATATTACTGATGTAAGGTGCACTAAGGTAGATATTACTCATATAAGGAGGACTAAGGTAGACATTACTGATGTAAGGAGGACTAACGGGATATTACTGATGTAAGGAGAACTAACAGGGATATTACTGATGTAAGGAGGACTAACGTGGATATTACTGATATAGGGGCACTAAGATAGACATTACTTTTGTAAAGCGCAGTGGGGGGAAATAAATATTGTATGCAGGACATAACTGTAGTAACAATTCGTTCTTGATTGATCCACATTGCAATGGACCAATTTGTAAGCATAGCAGAGCATAATGGAGCCATTGACTGATGGAACCTGTCAGATGACTTTTTTTTTTCTCATGAGCAGAATAGTGTAGGAGAGTACATTATTCTTCCAATCACAAAACTAAACCCGATGCAGTGGAACATACCTGAAGTCAGCTCATGGCATAAAAATCCCATTAAAAGGAACCTATGACAATGAGATGCAGTGCAGGCAGCATGTTACAGAGCAGGAGGAGCGGAGCAGATTTGTAGGCCCCGATTTATCACGAATGGCATGTACTATGCCGGTCTTCATGGGCCCTGTGCTGCTGAAGCAGGCATGTAGTTTATGATGAGGTGCATACAGCATACAGAGTTAGCTGTCAATCACTGGTAGGACCGCCCACATGATTCCTAAGGCCAAAATGACAAGAGATTTTAATATATAAAATGCATGTTTTACTGAATGTTTTACCATAAATCTAAATATCAATCTGCTCAGCTTCTTCTGCTCTATAACATGCTGCCTGCAGATTGCACTGCACTTTCATGGTGAAAGGTTCCCTGTAAAATCAGGGACAGAAAAAACATAGATATAAGGGCTCATGCACGCGGCTGTTGTTCGGCTGTGCCGGTATTGCGGCCTACAAACACCGGCCATGTGCACCCTGCATCACGGAAGGTCAGTGGAGAACGGAGGAACGGAACCACATGGAAGTATTATGGAGTGCTTCCGTGGGGTTTCTGTCCGTGCTTCCGTACCACAAAAAATAGAACATGTTGCGGTGTGGATGGATCATGGACCCATTCAAATTGAATGGGTCTGGATCCCTTGCGGCAGCCGCATGGATGGTGCCTGTGCACTGGGGACCGCAAATACAGGTTTTAAAATGTCTTTTTAGGCCTCATGTACATGGATGTATGATGGTTCGGTATAACCTGCGAGCTGTGGAGAGCCATAATAGGACACCTGTAGGCTTTTTTGCAGCTTTGAGCAATACAATTCCAGAGAAAGTGAGGTGTAGACCAGAGGACTACAGTATGTTGACCAGGAACGCAAAAAAGATCTAGAATCCACTAGTCAGGAATGATAATTGAGTTTAGGCCGATAAATAAATTCTGTATAT
The DNA here is from genome assembly GCA_900303285.1 of Rhinella marina. Taxonomy (NCBI): domain Eukaryota; kingdom Metazoa; phylum Chordata; class Amphibia; order Anura; family Bufonidae; genus Rhinella; species Rhinella marina. Next base: position 724,951 of record ONZH01004602.1, on the reverse strand, counting down.
ATTGAGCAAAATACATAGAAGTTTCTCAAGCTCTGGTGAGATTATGAGAGGCTAATAATCACAGTTTGGTTTGAACATTTCCACTGCTCATAATAGATTCCTGCAGAATGTGTTCTATTATAATAAAGTAGACATGTTTAACGTATTAGTATGTGCTTCTATTACTAGCGCTCGCAATGAAATAAATGTTAATCTAAGCAGATACGCTGCACATGTGTTTAGGATTGACTGTATAGATTATCCAGAATGCATTAGTGATAGATCGCTCCTGGAGGCCTCCTGTGAAAAATATGGTCCTGGAAATGAGACAGGCTTGTGATTGGCTCCCTACCAGCATCACCTGGATATTTTACGTTTTATTTCAGGGCTTTTAAGTTTTGTTTTTTTTTGGGGGGGAGTGGGGGCTTTGGGGGTCCGCAGGCCACCATCAGACTTTTGAATCGGAAATCCTGATTCTGGTTATTGAAGCATGAAGTTTGGAATAATAGTATCATTACGTTAAATCAATCCAGTATTTGGAGAACACTGCAGTATGTTTTTTGATGCCTTCAATATGATGATGATGGTGTATAATATACTTATATTGTATGTGCCACGTTGTCTTTTGGGGAATGCTGGGAGATTATATCTCTGAAGCCTTCAAAATTGTGAATGCAGCTCTGGACTTTAATGCAAATTGGAGCTCAGGATTGAATCCTTCCCTACTACGGCACTTTTCAATGCAATTTTGGGTGATCAAAAGAACAGTTAGCTTAGGTGGATCACTACAATACAGGAACCAAAGCTAATGCATTGGGTCCCCATTAGGGTCATTTGAGATGTTTCATTCATCTGCTGTCATTCTGTAATAACAATGCCTTTAATTAACCTTTTACAGGTTCTATATTTTCTTCTTGCTTTTTCTGCAGATTCCTGATTATATTGAGTAAACTTACCTAAAATACTGTACAGAAGCCTGTTAGATTCACACCACTTTTAGCCATACAAAAGAAGGTCACAGTATAATATATATGTTGTACAGATGAATACCATGGTTTAAAGGCCATGGACACCTTCGGGACAATTTTTTATGATTATATTTTACTCATTTTGGGCTGAAAATCGTATTTTCATTTTATTTTAATTAAATATTATAAGCAGTTTTTGTTATGCAGGCAGTTAAAAATCAGTCTATTTGCAGACTGTTTCTCCTTTCAGCTGAGGACTTATGTGAAGCCTATCCTAAGACCCTCTGTATACTATCCTGCAGACTCCCTCTGCATTCTCTTACAGACCTTCTCAACACTTTACTACAGTATCCTACAGACCCTCTCTACACTATCCTACAGACCCTGTCTACACTATCCTACAGACCCTGTCTACACTATCCTACAGACCCTGTCTACACTATCCTACAGACCCTCTCTACACTATCCTACAGACCCTGTCTACACTATCCTACAGACCCTCTCTACACTATCCTACAGACCCTCTCTACACTATCCTACAGACCCTGTCTACACTATCCTACAGACCCTCTCTACACCATCCTACAGACCCTCTCTACACTATCCTACAGACCCTCTCTACACCATCCTACAGACCCTCTCTCTACACTATCCTACAGACCCTCTCTACACTATCCTACAGACCCTCTCTACACTATCCTACAGACCCTCTCTACACTATCCTACAGACCCTGTCTACACTATCCTACAGACCCTCTCTACACTATCCTACAGACCCTCTCTACACTATCCTACAGACCCTCTCTACACCATCCTACAAACTCTGCACACTATCCTACAGACCCCTCTCTACACTATCCTACAGACCCTGTCTACACTATCCTACAGACCCTGTCTACACTATCCTACAGACCCTGTCTACACTATCCTACAGACCCTGTCTACACTATCCTACAGACCCTGTCTACACTATCCTACAGACCCTCTCTACACTATCCTACAGACCCTGTCTACACTATCCTACAGACCCTCTCTACACTATCCTACAGACCCTCTCTACACTATCCTACAGACCCTCTCTACACTATCCTACAGACCCTCTACACTATCCTACAGACCCTCTACACTATCCTACAGACCCTGTCTACACTATCCTACAGACCCTCTCTACACTATCCTACAGACCCTCTCTACACTATCCTACAGACCCTCTACACTATCCTACAGACCCTCTCTACACTATCCTACAGACCCTCTCTACACTATCCTACAGACCCTCTCTACACTATCCTACAGACCCTGTCTACACTATCCTACAGACCCTCTCTACACTATCCTACAGACCCTCTCTACACTATCCTACAGACCCTCTCTACACTATCCTATAGAGCCTCTCTACACTATCCTACAGACCCTCTCTACATTAATCTACAGACCCTGTCTACACTATCCTACAGACCCTCTCTACACTATCCTATAGAGCCTCTCCACACCTCAGCTGATGGCTCACCTGAAGCCTTTTTTCTGATCTCCTGACCTCACACATCTATCTATCTATAGTATACACCTATAATCTCTGACATCCATATCAACATGCAACATCAGCATTTCTGGACTATGTTTGTCTTTGGGGTAAGCATAGGAATGTCACAGAACTTTACTAAGGTGTGGATATGCACAAAGAGAAAAGTTGATTTTTGAAGTGAAAAGTTGACTATTGTCTATTGTTTAAGTGATGGGAAGCTTACTAGGTTTGGAATCTGGGGGCATGTGTATATATTTTCTATAATCGTACAGCAACAAAAATGATTTAAATGACATGTAATATATAAGTATACCCAAACAGCGCTAAAAAATAATACAATTTCTCCTTAATAAAACAAGGCTTCATACAGCCAGCCAGATCAATTAAGGAGTGAAAAGTTATGGCTGCTGAAATGCAGAGGCAAAAATAATTTGCCGTCCAGTTTTGCCTTTCATTAAGGGGTTGATGAAGGAATGAGCTTTAATTCAGTTCTGAGTGTCTAGATCAGAGGTGCCTGATGGCGTGGCAGAACATTACATAGTGTGTCAGCTTCTGTCAGTGAATAGAAAAGCGGGACGGTTAATGTGTTGAGAGTCCTTTTTATTCTCCTAGCAGGAATGGTTCATTTTACAGATATTGTCTACAATCTGGTTCCAACACAAGTTATTTGAGAAAGTTCCAGAGGTTAAACAGCAACGTTATATTTAGTGTGAACGCTGTCAGATATGGGGCTAGCAGAATATGAATTTCTGCTGAAAATAGGTGCTGTGCTGCCACCAAGAGGCCATTTATCTGAATGACACATCAGATCTAATGTCTTTCTCCTGATTACTTAGATGGGGAGAAACCACAGTATTTGCATTTTTTCCATACAGGTAGCTCTGGTAATGGCAGACAGTTGTCAGTACTGCAATTACTACCTATGTATTTTTGGTGTGGCTTTCATTGTGAGCTGGGTAAACAGACTTGGGCTACATGGTGACTTTGGCCACAGGAAGTGTCGCTGTGGAATTGAATGGGGTCTCATCCTGACTTGCAAGTTGTCACAACCCCAGAATTGAAATTAAAAAATCCAGCAGTGTTGGTTTTTTTTGCAACTCTGGTGTTGTGGATGCAGCAACTTGCGAGTCACACTGTGACCCCATTCACTTCCATAATGTTGTGGGCCAGATCTTAAAGGGGGTTGTCAGCCAGATCTTAAAGGGGGTTGTCCAGGATGTTGATATTGATGGCCTATCCTCTTCAGAATGCGGATCCGCAAAATACGAATGATATCTATGTGATGTCCGTGTTGCATCTGATGTTTTTGGTGGACCCTTTGACTTCATTAGGCCAGTGGTCAGCATTTTGAGGCCAGTTATAGGACATGTTCTATCCTTTTGTGGAACGGACATACTGATGCAGAAAGCACATGGATCTTTTATGATGGCTGTCATAAATTTGATGCAGCCCCCTGCAGTCTGTGCGCCCAGATTAAAATGTACTCCAGTCCATAGTTGAGTACATTTCAATCGTCATTTATCACAGGAAGGCCCTGCCCACACCCCTCCGACCACCACAACCCATCCCTCCCCACCACAACTTACCACTACCCACTCCTCCCCACCACTACCCATTCCCCCGCACCACTACCCATTCCTCCCCATGACCACCCATTTCTTCCCACCACTACCCATTCCTCCCCACCCTTTCCTGCCACTACTCACCCCTCCCCACCACAACTCACCACTACCCACTCCTCCCCACCACTACCCATTCCCCCGCACCACTACCCATTCCTCCCCATGACCACCCACTTCTTCCCACCACTACCCATTCCTACCCACCCCTTCCCGCCACTACTCACCCCTCCCCACCACTACTCACACCTCCCCACCACTACTCACTTTCAAAACCCGTCGAGGACAGTGTACAAGCGTCATGTGTGCCTACATTTTGACACAGTGCCGTTCAAAAAATTGTAAACCACGGGCTTGCAACTTTTTTATAACAGTTTCTGGCATATGAGGTAATTGACCCCCAATAAATTTCAGCTGTTATCCTTACAGCCTTTCAGTTCATTGAAGATTCAATTCATAAACATTTTTATTTCCATTTTTTCTAAGCTTTCTCCTTCTCTCATCTATCAGCCCTTTGAAGATTTTGCACTTTGCTTTTGAAGCCCTTCAGGGATTGGAGTATTTGAACAACCATCGCATTGTCCACCGAGCGCTGTCTCCGCACAATATCCTGCTAGATGGAGAGGTATGATATGATCTCTGGGAGCTTGGTAGTTACTTTACTGATTGATAGAATGCCGAAAAATGAATATTTGATTATTAAATTGTGTATGGGATTTAGTCATCCAGTATTATGTGTGCTTTATACAGGTAGTGTAAACCTTCTGTAGCTTCAGACAAGTCGACAAAAAAATAAACAAGTTATAGGTCTTGGAAAGTGGTGACACAAAAGTGACTTTTTCCTGTAAAACATGATTTTATTTAGTAAAAATTATTTAACAAATTAAAAATTCTATACATTTGGCATCCACATAATCATACATTATGTTATTTATACCACACAGTCCATGACATATGGCATTATGCTCTCCCCGTCAAAAAAATAATAAAACTCAATGTCTTAAGGACTGGGACAATTTTGACTTTTTCCTTTTTCCTCCCCACCTCCCACGAGCCATACCTTTTTACTTATCCGTTCACATATCCATGAAAAAAAAAAATGAAATTCCAGCACAGTTTTTTGGGTTTGGTGTTCATTGTGTGTTAAAAATGTCAAGACCCTTTTCTGCGGGTCAGTATGATTATGGTGATACCAAATTTGGTGAAACTGGTGTAAAGTAGAACTGGCTTAGTTGCCCATAGCAATCAGATTCCACCTTTTATTTTTGACAGCTCCTTTGGAAAATGAAAGGTGACATCCGATTGGTTGCTGTGGGCAACTAAGCCAGTTCTACTTTACACCAGTTTTAGACCCCAATAGTTTTTATTTTAGTTTGACTTTTTTTTTTTAAGAGGTTATTCAACCCCTGAAATAATGCACCATATGCTCAGGCCCCTCACACACAATGTACTTACCTTGGTCCCCACATTGCCGTCGCTTCTTTTCCCCGCGTGGGGTTGAAAACATCCATTGTCGGGGGGAAGGTGGGGCAGCCAATGGCAGGAGAGGACGGAGACAAGCCTCCCTAGCATTGCGGATGACGCTAAGGAGGCTTGCTCCTGGCGCCACATGCCATTGGCTATCCCCCTGCCCCCGATGTTTTTGTCTGTGCATGGGGAGAGACAGCGGCGGCCGTGTGGGGACCAGGAGCGACACGGGTGCCAGGGAGTGGGGTAATTATATTGTGTGTGAGGGTCCCAGGCACATGGGGGAGCATTTCAGGGGTCGGATAACCCCTCTAATTAAAGCATTCAAAAAATGTATTGATTGCAGTATCTGAGTTAAATGACTGGGAATGAAATTATCTTTGTTCCTGGTCATTGCGACCTGGTGTCAGCTGTATTACACAGCCAACACCCTCTACATATGTTGTGAGCTCAGCTGGTGAGTTGCTCCATACAGTGCTCACTCACCTCAGACATACATGTCCGAGGTTGTTATCCGATTAAACAGATTCTGTCACCTACAAAATCAGTTTCAAAGTATGCATACCGCCATGTAGAGTTGAGGCCATAAAACATTACCATACCTTTCTGAAATTCCAGTTCTAACATCCTGAGAAATACTTTATTTTGTTTTTATGCAAATAAGGTTTTCGGTGCACCTGGCCTCACGTGTATCATCACTCTTAACTCAAGGAGAACTAATCAGCTACAGCAGGGTGCTCAGTGGCGCTACTGGTAAAATTATGGTGCACCAAATGGCGCCCGGGTGCGCCGAAAACAATATTTGCATAAAAATAAAAGGAAGCATTTCTTAGGATCAGAGGACTGGATTTTCAAAAGAAAGGTATGGTTATGTTTTAGAGCACCTACCCCACATGGAACTATGCTTTATGTCTCAATTCCTCATCAGTTTTAAGATATTTGGTTCATAGCTAGTCTCAACTCACGGTTGAGAAGTATGATTGTATACAATCTAGGCAGTGGTGTGTGACCTAAACAGTCTGGACTGCAGACTAGGGGCTCATATACATGGGTAGATTTCAGACCAATTACTCATTTTTGGGGTGATGTGATCATTTATGCCACACGGTGACACTGTATGGGGACAAGCAATCATAATAGCGAGGGGATGATTACTGCATGTAAATGCAGCTCACACGAACAGGCAATGATCAGAATTCAATCTGAATTCAGGAAAAATTCAATTAGCCGTGAACTGAAATTTCCTTGCTCTTCGTGGTAACAAATTGTTTTTACTGGAATTGGCAGTAAATCTTAAAAAAATAATATGTACCTCATCAGTGGCGTAACTACAACTAACTGGGCCCCACAGCAAATTTTTGAACAGGGCCCCCCGAGAAACTTCTTCGCAACCCCCAACTCACATGCAACCCTCACTCTTGTGGCTAGTCAAGACTGAGCTCTCCCAGACAAGGCCTGACAGCCTCTCCATCCGCTTTCTATAGTGTCACTGTATATAATGTCATTGTATAATACTGTTGAGGAGGCCCTGACAATAAAATCTTTTAGTCTCCCTCTTGAGGGGCCCCCTTGTGGGTCTGGGCCCCAAAGCAGCTGCTTCCCCTGCTTCCCCTATAGCTACGCCCCTGTACCTCATCCATTTCATTACGAAGAGGCGGTTGCTGGCATTTTGCTTGAAGATCCCTCTCAAAATCTTGTGCACAGTGACATATGATGTCACCAAGCCAGGCGACGTGAGTCACCCGCCGTTTGAGATTTTGTGATGGAACTTCAAGAAAGATGACAGCCACGGCCTCTTCGCTATCAAATGGATGAGGTAATTATGATTTACATTTTTTTTTAATTTGTAGTAAAACGCATTAATATAGATCTCAGTATCTGAGGGGTTCAGTGACGGCGGGCGACACAATTGCCATTCCCTGTCATTGCACACGCTATTTACAAAGAAATGCGCATCATGACTAAGTAATTCGTCACAAAGCGATTTTTTTTTTTGTACAATTCGGCGAAGCAGCCGAGTCGAATTTTAGAGAACTATGCTCATGTCTAATTAAGAGTACCGTATTTGCTGGAAACACGTCAGGAATAAAGAGCATACAATTGCACAGTTTAGTATAGAAAAATGGGTAATCCTGTTATCGAACCAAAGTAGAAGGCAGGAAGTGAAAAACAAAAACACAGAAAATCATTGTGTCAGGAAGGGGTCAAAGATTGAAGCAGGCTGAAGAAGAGTTGGCTTTAAATATTACTGTCAATATTCTCCACCATTTTGCATTTCTGTGTCAGTCGCCTTGTGAGTATGTTTTGTATTGTTGATTTGTTTTTCAAATGATCTTTTTTTTCAGGGTCATGTTAAGATGGCTAAATTTGGCCTTTATTACATAACAGATCATGGAGCGGATGTAGATTTTCCAATTGGGTAAGACTATTAGTTTCTGCTGTAATATCATGAACCAGTAGATGGCAGTGTAGGCACAGAGTAATCTAAGTGAACAAGTACACTATTTCTATAGTATAACTGCTTTCTGGTGTGACAGTCGGCTTAAAAAGTATGTGCTATAGATCTTTTTCAGTGTTATGGGGTTTTTTTTATTTTTAAGTATACAGACACTTAGCAGTCAGTACAGTCTTCAGACTTGTCAAAAAAAAATCTTTTTACAGCCTACTGTGTAATTTTTAGTAGCAACAGCAGACTGAGTCCAGTGAGGGTACAGAGCTAGCTGTAAGGGTTGGTTATGTCTTTTGCCCATCTTAGGCTGAGTTCACTTAGTGGTTTAGCCCTCTGCAGGGCTTTCGCTTTAGAGCAGGGTTCCCCAACTCCAGTACTCAGGGCCCACCTGTTGGTCAGGGTTTGGGAATATCCCACAGAATGAGTACCTGTGGTAGGTCCTGATGGATGGACACTAATTATATCAACTGCTTAATACTAAGGAAATCCTGAAAATCTGACCGGTTGGTGGGCCCTGAGGACCAGAGTTGAGGAACACTACTTTAGAGTATACTTCTGAATACCCGAAAGCGGTATTCAGATGTGTACTGTAACAGTCACTATTATACATTATACACAACGGAAGAGTGGACCATAAAATAAAATAGCGAGATGGTATCTCCTGAACCTGGACTACAGTAATAAGGTATTGCTTTTATAAAGAAAAAGCTGGTGTAAGGTCCTCTTTAGCATACTGTGAATGTCCAGCCCTGAATACCATTTGTTTTCTGAAATGCACAAAGGTTCAAAATTCTACGTTAGAGCTCTCTGGTACCGAGCTCCAAATCACCTGCATAGAAATGCAGGTTTCCTAATACTGTCTAATGTTAGACAGTGTAAACTCAGACAGTCATAAACTGCACAGTGGCCGAGGCATCTTTACACCACCTATTGGCGTAGACTATGCCAAAAATATTTGTTGCACAATGTTGCATCCAATAGCAAAGCAAAGCTTTATTTTAATCCATTAAAGGGGTTGTCCAGTTTCATGATATTGATAAAGTATCCTAGGATAGGTCATCAATATCAGGTTAGTTGGGTTCTGACTCCTGGCACCCCAGCCGATCAGCTGTTTGAGGGGTTCGCTTCACTCATGGAAGCGCTGCATCCTCTTCATTATTTACCTCCACACTGTCTAGGATCAAAAAACTCTGGCACTCCAGCTGTTCTGAAACTACAACTCCCACAATCCTCCTTTCACTTCTATGGGAGTAACAAGAGCAGCTGAGTAAGTGTGCATGCTGGGAGTTGTAGTTTCACAGCAGCTGGAGTGCCGAAGGTTGCTGATCCCTGGTCTAGATTGTAGTGGAGATGCAATGTGAATGGAAGGGCAATCTGTGATTATACTGCACCACCACCACAATGTACTTGAGGGAGACTAGCCTCCTCCTGGGTCTGGGGGATTCTATGATGGTATCACACCAGGAATGTACATAGTTTCTCTGAGCAAAATATTGCTAGCAGAACATACAAAAATGTGAATAATGGATGGATGTGATTTAGAGTCATTAGAGTTTTTTGACAGGTATAAGTGATATGTCCTAAAACTCACATTTGGGACAACTCATTTAATGTGTTTCTTTTTGTACATGACACTTTGTAGATACCCATCTTATCTGGCACCAGAAGTAATTGCCCAGGGAACCGTAAAACCTAAAGATCCCACTCAATTTGAGAGACCTCTGCCCTCAGGACCCAAGTCTGATGTGTGGTCATTGGGTGTAATTCTGTTTGAACTTTGTATGGTAAGTAAAGCGGACTTGAGTTCTGTAACTTGAAGTAGATATCTATGAGTCTCTGAGCTCTAGAGATGAGCGAACGTGCTCGTAACAAGCACTGTAGCGCTCGGCTCCCCTGCGCTCGCATGGGCGCAGGCATCCGGATCCGTCCTCCTTACCCGACAGATCCGGATGCCTGCGCCCATGCAAGCGCAGGGGAGCCGAGCGCTACAGTGCTCGTTATGAGCACGTTCGCTCATCTCTACTGAGCTCTGATACTGTGGGTAATGGGGCTATCTGAGATCACTCGGTTAATACTGTGGTTAGAATAGGATATTCAGGAGACTTAAAACATGCAAGGCAGGAAAAAGCAAATTAGTAAAAATAGGGAAGCTGATGGACCTCTCACTAGGTCTTAAGTAGTGTGCACATTGTTACGTAGCTGCTGCCCATTGAGCATTTTGGTTGCTCCGACCCACTATTGATAATATATGGCTTCTGATATTTTGGGCACGCTATATGGGCTTGCCATGGGGGTGCATCCACTGCTTCTCTCTAGTGATGAAGTTCTGCTCTTAGCTCCAATGCTGTTCAGTCATAGACAGGCAGTGTCAGCGCAGTCTGCACAGAGTGATCTGGTGACATCTTATTTTGCGAGACCTGCACCTGTGTTTGGTGCATTTCTCCTCCTACCCATACTCTCTCCCGTAGCTGCTCGTTTTCTGGCACTTCTCCTCCACTCCCCGCTGGTTTCTCTTCTCTCTATTAAATGCACTGTACAAACAACGCTGGCCTCGCAAGATAATGCATAGCTCATGAAATCACACTGTGCAGACTACTCTGGTCCTGTATAGCCATGATTAGACAGTGTCAGAGCTAGGAAAGGAAATTCAACCGATGGTCGCTGACCCTATGGCAAGCCAATGTGTATTTGCATATAGCGTGCCCATAATATTAGGGGGGCAATATTTCAGCAATAGGGGGTCAGATCAGCATGAGATATATGTCACAATGCTCAGGGAAAGCCCTATTTATATTAGAGTTTCCCTTTAAGCATGTAACAATGATGTTTTTAATGTACATATGGTCCAAAAGTATGGAGACACTTGAATAAATAGAAAGTGGTGGTTGGCAAGTTGCTAATGGGAAAGGGGCAAATCTGTGAGGGGTGGTGTCCAACATAGTGGCCATTTTGAAATCCGCCATCTTGGAACCAAGTCAATATTCTCAAAGGGAAATTTTGCAAGCTGTTTGCCAACAGTGCCATGGCAGATAGGTGGTCTGTTAGGATGCTAACTGTCGAAACCTGCTGCAGTGACTTGAGTACAGCACAATCTCTGTCCTCTCTTCACATGTTAAACTTGCAGGCATATCTCTGTCAGATATAAGGATACGTCACATTTTAGCAGAGATGTGGATTCCTCGTCAAATTCTCTGATACATATCACATGCACCCCTTCCTGTTTGAAAATATTGACTTGGTTACAAGATGACGGCTTTCAAAATGGACGCTGTGTTGGACACCGCTCCTTACAGATTTGCTCCCCTTCCCTTTCACAACGTGCGACACATGATGATGTTCTCAAACACCGTTTTCCATTTATTCAGGTGTCTCCATGCATTTGGACCACCCTGTATACGTACCATGGTATAATAAAATGTGGTGGTCTTTCCACAGGGAAGAAAATTATTCCAAAGCCTAGACATATCGGAGAAGGTAAAAGTAATACTTGAATTAGGTATGTAGCTATTCTAAATGCTCACATTATATATATTAATGTCTACTTTTTGTTTTGTTTTTAATCCAAATAGGTCCAAAATGATATACCAATATTTTGCATAATATATCTCTATGAGGGCTAGAGCTCTTTTTTCTGTTACAGAGCAGATCTGTATCCTCTGCTTTGCTTCAGACAGCCAGGAGGGGGCTTACTAGCCCCAGCATACAGTCATGGCCAAAAGTTTTGAGAATGACACAAATATTATATTTTCACATGATCTGCTGCCCTCTGGTTTTTATGTGTGTTTGTCAGATGTTTTTATCACATACAGAAATATAATTGCAATCATATTATGAGTAACAAAAGCTTATATTGACAGTTAGAATGAGTTAATGCAGCAAGTCAATATTTGCAGTGTTGACCCTTCTTCTTCAGGACCTCTGCAATTCTCCCTGGCATGCTCTCAATCAACTTCTGGACCAAATCCTGACTGATAGCAGTCCATTCTTGCACAATCAATGCTTGCATTTTGTCAGAATTTGTAGGTTTTTGTTTGTCCACCCGTCTCTTGATGATTGACCACAAGTTCTCAATGGGATTAAGATCTGGGGAGTTTCCAGGCCATGGACCCAAAATCTCTATGCTTTGTTCCCTGAGCCATTTAGTTATCACCTTTGCTTTATGGCAAGGTGCTCCATCATGCTGGAAAAGGCATTGTTGATCGCCAAACTGCTCTTGGACGGTTGGGAGAAGTTGCTCTCGGAGGACATTCTGGTACCATTCTTTATTCATGGCTGTGTTTTTAGGCAAGACTGTGAGAGAGCCGATTCCCTTGGCTGAGAAGCAACCCCACACATGAATGGTTTCAGGATGCTTTACAGTTGGCATGAGACAAGACTGGTGGTAGCGCTCACCTCGTCTTCTCCGAATAAGCTGTTTTCCAGATGTCCCAAACAATCGAAAAGGGGATTCATCAGAGAAAATGACTTTACCCCAGTCCTCAGCAGTCCACTCCCTGTACCTTTTGCAGAATATCAGTCTGTCCCTGATGTTTTTTCTGGAGAGAAGTGGCTTCTTTGCTGCCCTCCTTGAGACCAGGCCTTGCTCCAAGAGTCTCCGCCTCACAGTGCGTGCAGATGCACTCACACCCGCCTGCTGCCATTCCTGAGCAAGCTCTGCACTGCTGGTAGCCCGATCCCGCAGCTGAAACACTTTTAAGAGACGGTCCTGGCGCTTGCTGGTCTTTCTTGGGCGCCCTGGAGCCTTTTTGGCAACAATGGAACCTCTCTCCTTGATGTTCTTGATGATGCAATGGATTGTTGGCTGAGGTGCAATCTTTCTAGCTGCGATACTCTTCCCTGTTAGGCCATTTTTGTGCAGTGCAATGATGACTGCATGTGTTTCTTTAGAGATAACCATGGTTAACAGAAGAGAAACAATGATGCCAAGCACCAGCCTCCTTTTAAAGTGTCCAGTGGTGTCATTCTTACTTAATCATGACAGATTGATCTCCAGCCCTGTCCTCATCAACACCCACACCTGTGTTAATGGAGCAATCACTGAAACAATGTTAGCTGGTCCTTTTAAGGCAGGGCTGCAATGATGTTGAAATGTGTTTTGGGGGATAAAGTTAATTTTCTAGGCAAATATTGACTTTGCAAGTAATTGCTGTTAAGCTGATCACTCTTTATAACATTCTGGAGTATATGCAAATTGCCATTATAAAAACTGAAGCAGTAGACTTTGTAAAGGACAGAAGCGGTTTGCAACTCCTTCTGTCTCCCCTCTTGTAGCTTACTCAGCGCTCAATTAGCTCTGCACAGTTAATAGCGGCAGCAGCAATGTCTGTCTCTATTGAGCCAAGCAATCACATGATTAATGCCCCTGACATGGCAGAGCTGCTGGGTCAGGGATGTGTCACTGCAGGAGGTATAGATAAATGCGCTGTTCACCCATGACTGTACTTGTATATGAAAATGGCCAGAAAAAAAAATTGGGGACCCGTTCTTATAGCATAAGTTTACAAATGTAAAAATTAACTAAGGGGGCATTTATAAAAACTGGAAAACTGACTTAGTTGCCATAGCAACCAATCAGATTCTATTTTTAGTAGACTGGCTCTTTTTTTAAAGGCTATGTACACCTTTGGGGGCAATTTTTTTATGATTATTATTGTATTGTACTCATTTTGAGCTAAAAAATAATTTTTTTAATTGGTCTTTATTAAAAATATGGCGTCCTTTTTTTCTGTACAGAGCTGATATGCTGTAGTGGCACCCTTTGAATTTTCTGTCTTTTCCGTCAGACCAAGAGCAGAATTGCTCCTTATCTCTGCTCTCTGACATTATAAACACCCATTGTAGCTTAGGTCTTATATTACTGATAAAAATGTGGCTTAAAGGGGTTGTCCCATCTCAGACAATGGGGGCATATCGCCAGAGGTGGGACCCGCATCTACATCGAGAACGGAGCGGGGAAATGAATGGAGGGTGCACTGCGCATGCGCAGCCGCCCTCCATTTATTTCAATGGGGCCACCGAAAATAGCCGAGCGCTGGCATGCGCTGTGCGCTCCCATTCACTTCTATGGGAGCAGCGGGGAGCAGCTCCTGGTGGTGGGCGGACCCCAGGAAATCCAAGGTCCTCCAGTCACAGCACTCCCCGCTCCATTCCCCTTGTAGGTGTGGGACCCGCACCTATCAGACAATGGAGGCATATCCTAGTGATATACCCCCATTGTATGTGATGGGAATACCCCTTTAACTAAGTGTTTATGACATGTTATTAATATAAAGGTAAGGGTTATCAGATGACCGGCGCAAAGTGAAAGTATGATTCACACAGCTAGAAAAACAGTTAGCCCTTTGTGGCAGAACGGCTCAATGTTTTTAATAAGGGCCAATTGAAAAAATTATTTTTAGCCAGAAATGAGTAAGGGGTTGTTCACATATCAGTTATTTGATCAGTTATTTCCATCAGTTATTCTCAGCCAAAACCAGGAGTGGACACTAAACAGAGATCAGGTATAATGAAAAGATCTGCACCTGTTCTGTGTTTTTGACCCGCACCTGGTTTTGGCTCACAATAACTGATGGCAATAACTGATCAAATAACTGATATGTGAACAACCCCTAACCTGCAATCATAAAAAAAAATTGCCTCTGAAGGTGTACATATCTTTAACATGTGGGCACAAGTGCCAGAAAGAGGGAGGAGATGGTTAGGGATAAAGAAGGATGATGGCGGTAGAGAGAGAATGTCATGTACAGTATTAGGCCGGGTTCACACACATCACTTGCATCCTGTTAGACTTTTATATGTCACACAATGATAATTTTGTTCATTTTGTTGACTGGTGCGTGTGTACATAACCAGACAGAAAAATGATGCATATACTCCGTTGCTCCATATGTCTTTACCATCATCCGCTTGACTAAAATGACAGCATACACAACATGTAATAGGCATCTGTGCCCTTGAAATCTGTTCAAAAACGATGAGATAGATCAAAGATACAAATGCGCTCTAGTTGTGTCAAATGTTGCCACTTCGTTTAGCACATTTATTATACCGTGGTCTCCGGCCGGTCTGCAGGAAGCATTGATCTGCATGCAGGCATTTCAGATTTCCATTCCGGTTGCATTAGCTTTCCGATCCTCACCATGTAATTCCCAGCTTGCTATTTTTACATGGTTTCAAGTGCTCATGTGTACGGCGCAGGCCTCATTTTCTTGTTATTTTGTTCCCTCAGGCTGCGTTGATGACATTGTGACCGTGCTCGCCGAAGAACATGGATGTGTGGAAGTGATAAAGGTGTGTGAAGCGCTTTGCTATTCCCAGGAAATTGCTGTTAGAGTCGGTGACATGCATTTTAAGAGGTGATTGTTAGTGATATTCCCCGTAGGTGGCACTGTAGAGCTAGCGAGAGGCCCATTTCATCAATTCTAGCAGGTAGCATTGTAAGTTATCTGTAACAAGAGCAGAATTGGATTTATTCCTTTTCTGTGGCTGTCATCACAGTGTGTAAGTGCTTCCCCGTGCTGCACAGATTAGTATCCAGAAAATGCCAAATAATACATATATTGTAATGCTGTGTAAGCAGAATATTAGATTCCATGTGATTCTGCATGGATATCCACAGAAGATGAGCTTGATTCTCAAGGGTTTTCTGGGACCTGTTTATATAAAGTACTGTATTTTTTGCCCTATAAGACGCACTTTTTTCCCCCCAAAAGTAGGGGGAAAATGTGGTGCGTCTTATAGGGCGAATACAAGTGAGCGCTTCCATAAGGAAGCGCTCGCTTGTACATAGTGACCCCCATCAGACCTCAGATCAGCCCACCCAGCCACTTAAAGACCATACTTACCTGTTCTGCGCTGCTGCTGCCCTCCGGTCCTGCGCTCCACTATCTTCCCTGCCGGCGCGCACTATGACCTGACGCTGCAGCGTCACGTCATAGTGCGTGCCGGCAGTGAAGAGAGTGGAACGCGGGACCGGAGGGCAGCGGCAGTGCAGGACAGGTAAGTATGGTCTTTATAAGTGGCTGGGTGGGCTGATCTGAGGTCTGATAGGGGCACAAGACGCTGATCTGAGGTGTGAAGGGGGCACAAGACGCTGATCTGAGGTGTGAAGGGGGCACAAGACGCTGATCTGAGGTGTGAAGGGGGCACAAGACGCTGATCTGAGGTGTGAAGGGGGCACAAGACGCTGATCTGAGGTGTGAAGGGGGCACAAGACGCTGATCTGAGGTGTGAAGGGGACACAAGACGCTAATCTGAAGTCTGATGGGGGCACAATATGCTGATCTGAGGTCTGTTGGGGGCACATTCTGCTGATCTGAGGTCTGATGGGGGCACATTCTGCTGATCTGAGGTCTGATGGGGGCTCATTCTGCTGATCTGAGGTCTGATGGGGGCACATTGTGCTGATCTGAGGTCTGATGGGGGCACATACTGTTGATCTGAGGTCTGATGGGGGCACATTGTGCTGATCTGAGGTCTGATGGGGGCACATTCTGCTGATCTGAGTTCTGATGGGGGTACATTCTGCTGATCTGAGGTCTGATGGGGGCACATTCTGCTGATCTGAGGTCTGATGGGGGCACATACTGTTGATCTGAGGTCTGATGGGGGCACATTGTGCTGATCTGAGGTCTGATGGGGGCACATTCTGCTGATCTGAGGTCTGGTGGGCGCACAGTGAGATGGTATGGGGGCACAGTGGGCTGATATGGGGCCATAGTGGGCTGATCTGAGGTCTGGTGGGGGGCTGACATGGAGGGCTGATGAAGTTCTGACATGGAGGGCTGATATGGGGGTCTGATGTGATGTCCTGAAATTTATGGGCAGTCTGATAAGAGGATCTGATGAAAAATATTTTTTTCTTATTTTCCTACACTAAAACCTAGGTGCGTCTTATGGGCCGGTGCATCTTATAGGGCAAAAAATACGGTAGCTGTGGAAGTATGTCCAGACCGTTGAATTGGTATCAGGTTAAAGGGGTTTTCCAGGATTTTGATATTGATGAGCTATCCTGATTGGTGGAGCTCAAACGCTCGGCACCACAGCTGATCAGCTGTTGAAGAGGTCTTGGCGCTCCGATGAGCCCCACCGATTTTATATTGATGACCTATTCTGCGGATAAGCCATCCATATCAAAATCCCAGACAACCCTTTTAATGGTAAATGAGGGATTATCCACAAGTGACTTGGCACAAATCATGTTTCCTACATTATCATATGATGTAGTAGTTATAAGTAGCTCAATATCCTTTTTTATTATTATTTCAAGAGTCTTCCTGGAAATGTCCTAACGTTATTAAGAAAAAGTCTTACTTATCATCCCTCAAAAAGGTGAGTGAAGTGACAGCTATACTTATAGTTACATTTTTTCAATAGTGAGTAAAGTTTAATAGTATGGATTTGATTAAACTGCTCCCCCCCCCATATGGTTCTCCAGCTGTTGGCAGCTGCAAATACTACTGTGACCTAATGTTACTAGAAGTTAACCATAGTGTTAAGACCTTGGCTTTAAACCATATAATCTGGTGAAAAAAATACATAAAAACAGCAACAATATTCTAAAATGATGAAAAAGAACAATACTCATCTTCCAGTCCCCCACTGAAGAAGGGCAGAAGCTCCAGTCCCCCTGGTCTTAATTTACAAACAGAACGTGACCGCTGCAGTCAGTCAGTGGCCTCATTAGTCATGTACCGTACCACTGAGGCCACTGATGGCTACAGAAGTCACATGTTGGCCACAGTCATGTGCTTGATGATATTTATTTTTTGATTTTCTTTTTCTGCAACAAAGAGTTGCAGACCTTTTCTCTACTGTAAAAAAACAAAACAAAAAACAAAGATCCTTTCTAAAAAAAAAAAAAGCTGTTTCTATAGTTCTTTTATTTGTTTCCAAGTAGCAAATACTATAAGTAACAATAAAAAAAAATTCTATTAGTACAATCAGGAATGTAACCTATATACGCAATCTATATACAACATAAGCCATAGAAGAAATTGATAGCAGGCTTATGACCAGGTGAGGCTAAGTTCACACCTCAGTTGTTTGGTCAGTTATTTCCATCAGTGAGGGCTCATTCACACGACCGCGCCGTGTTTTGCGGTCCGCAAACTGGGGATCCACAAAATACGGATGCTGCCCGTGTGCGTTCCGCAGATCTTTACATTATACCTGATCTCTGAGTAGGCGTTACTATTGGTTTTGGCTCACTATAACTGATGGAAATAATTGACCAAATAACTGAAGTGTGAACTCAGCCTTAGAGAGCACACTATCATCTACACATTTAGAGCCCATGAACACGGCCATATTTGAGTCCACTTGCGTTCCGCAAAATTGATGCGGATACATTAATTTCAATAGAGCAGCAAAAGATGCGGACAGCACACTGTGTGCTATCCACATCCGTACTTCGGTTGTGTTGCCCCTCAAAAAAGATAGAACATATCCCATTGTCTGCAATTGCGGACAAGAATAGGCATTTCAGTCACAGGGCTGGCCGTTCCGGCACGGTATCCGTGTTTTGCAGATCCGCAATTTGCAGACCACAAAAATGGATAATGTTGTGTGAATGAGACCTAAAGAAAAGGAAAGAAAATAGTGAGCACAGGGAGATAAATAATAAAAAGGGTAATGGGACAATAAGAAGTGAGGATTGGACTACTCCCTGTCACTGCTGGAAACCAAAGGCTCCTTTACACTGGCTGACAGTCGGGGCACTTATTAGGAAGGTGTAGTCCTAGGAACACTCATTCCTTATAATTGCCGCTGATCACCTGATGAACAAACAAACGTTCGTTTTTCAGATGAAAGAATCACTGATGCGGTCACCTAAATGATTGTTTCTAGGCAGCGTAAACAACGATTCTCTCTGGGGACAAGCAATTGCAGGAGCAGTTGCTTATCCAAACACAGAGGAGATGATTGTTGATTTCCACAGCTCTCACCTACTCTGACGAGTAGTCAATTAACGGGAATTAACTGAATGAACTTGTGTTATGAGCTGATAAGTGTTCAGGGGAGTGGAGGTGGGGGTGTAATTTACCATGAGGGGAATGTCTAACCCCTTCCTGACATCGGGCGTACATGTATGCTGGATGTCGGGTCTTTAAAAATGGGGCTTACTCAGGAGCCGAACTGGTGCCATAGCCACTGGGTGCCTGCTGTTTTACACAGCATCGGTGGCAGAATCTGTGATTGGTGACAACGCCGATCATGGATTTGTAACCCCTCAGATGCCATGGTCAATTGGGACCACAGCATCTAAGTGGTAAAAACTTTCCAGAAGCGCTGAGCTCCAAAGTACCGAAAGGCTCTCCCATTCCGAAAACGCAGGACCTGTTTGGTTGTATGAAGGCTCATAGTTCTGCCATAGCGAAGGGCTGAGGAAGATTGTACTGATTCTCCCTAAACTAAAGTAAACCATGGCAGTCTATGGGAGAAATGATCAGATGATCGCATGTTAAAGTGCCCTAAAAATAAAATGGAAAAAAGTTTTAAAAAATATATTTAAAAAATTCAAATCATAAACAAATAGAACATTTTTTTGCAGTGCGGAGGCACTATAGTGCTTGGGTCCGCATCCGTGCTGCAGGGGGCATATGGCCAGTGCCTGCATATTACCGACCCGCTGTTTGTGGGCCACAATACGGTTCGGCCATGTGAATGAGCCCTAGTATGATTTTTCTTTTTTCCTGTTGTTGAAAACTCTTAGAATGTAAAAAAACAGATTATATGACTTCCATGATATCTCTGTGAATGTGGCTAATCTGTATTCCTGGTAAATGCTTGTTATAACACATGTCATCCTTGTAGGCCCACAGCGTCAGATTTACTTTCCGATGACATATTCAGTGAAATCTCACCTGCCTACACACCCTTCCGCAAACCTGCCAGCCTGTTCTCCTCTGCCCTGAGATGTGCCGACCTTTTTTTGCCTGAGGACATCAGTCTTCTGTGCAAAGGTACCATCAGTACATCGAAAATCAAGATTAGGGCCTAGTCTATTAACTTTCCATAAAGGAAATACACATTCACTGCTTATCCTCCTATCGTTTTAGATGAAGGTAACTTTCTGGCAGAACGATCCATTGAGGAGGTGTACCATCTCTGGTGCTTGGCTGGAGGAGACTTGGAAAAAGAATTGGTCAGTAAAGGAATCATAAGGTCCAAACCACCGATTTGCACATTACCAAAGTAAGTGGAGATAATCATTGTGATAACATGCATCTGCAGCAGAGCCCACAGCAATGTGGCAAACAAAAGTTATATTTTGTCACTGAATGGTTTCTTGTTTCTGAAAACATATCTAACATTAGAAGGAAAGCTGAGTAAAATCCCAACTAAATTTTAGGAGCAACACCCATATCACCCATGCGATAAAATAATCAACAGCAGCAATGAGTGCAACCAAATTCTTCCTATAGTTTGATATCAGAGTCATCATGTATGTTGCTGCCACCATCTGGTGAAAAATGAAAAATGCAGCGTGCTAATACATTCTATAGCAACAAAACACTTTTTTGTACTTTTGCACACTTGTATTAGCCCTTTCAACTACTTCATTCATATGTATGGCGTAAAAGCAGACAATGCTGTTAGGGAACACAGCTTACATGAGGAGTTCAGAAATCTAGAACAGGAGAAGCAGAGCATACTTGGATTAAAGGGGTTATTCACCTTTTGGGGGTGTTTGGCCAGGCTTGTAAAGGTAGCTATACGTAGAGGTTACCTGCCGCTGGTCCTGATCGAGGAATTGATGGGGGCTTAGTAGCTAGGACCCATCAGTGGACATCAGGTAAGTTTGCTTCCCTTTGCAGTTCTGAGTAGGAAGGGGGATGTGCCCAAACACCCCTAAAAGGTGAACAACCCCTTTAAGGGACAGCTCCTCCAGATTTTATTTTTAATATTTGACTTCATCTTCTTATTATAGCCTCTTATTAGAAGATGGAGAAAGCTTTGGTCGTGGAAGAGACAGAAGCTCCCTTCTTGATGACACAACAGTGACCTTATCTCTTTGCCAACTCAGAAATGTAAGACTGGATTTTCATATTCTTGTTGACTGTGAAAGGGAACCTCCAGCCAACCTAAATTTTACATTGCATGCTGTTATTTAGTCTGCGATCTGCAAGTACACTGAGATCCTTCTCCATTTGCAGGATGTATGGCACTTGCAAATTGTTAGCCCTCAGATGTATTTTATGCACATTTGCACACTTTTTGTGGGCCAACATTGCATTTTTCCATGGACTATATAATACAACATAGTGTGGATTGCCATCCACAAAACAATATGTGCACGCAGAACTGCTTAGTCACCCATTTTATAACACTGTTTTTGGTGGGTGACAGAAGTATGACAATTAGTTATGCCTGTCTTAAACCCCCAAACCTAACAGTAGCAGCCCCATGACAGGCTAACATGATAGGAGACTGCAGCCTGTATGGTAGACTTAGTATTAACATTGACCTTAGGATTGGGGAATAGCATGGCTAGGTTTATTCACAGGTTGTCTGAGGTTTTTGGAGTAGTGCCATCTATGGGGCAAACACATGACTCCTCTCCTTGTAACTGCCTTTAAGAGTGCAGCTTGGATTGTAGTGGGGTGGCATCACATCACTTGCTTAATAAATATGTTGGCTTTCTATGTAAGGCCTTAAACGTTATCATATTTGATTGAAGAATTACTTATACAACTTACAGTTGCAAGAAAAAGTATGTGGACCCTTTGGCCTTTGCAAAACATGGTCTGATTGTTACCTGAGTCACAGTTATAGACAAATACAATCTGACTAAACTAATAGCACTCAAACAGTTGTACTATTCATGTCTTTCATTCAGCATACTGAGTTAACATCCACCAGGCAGGGAGACAAAGTAAGTGAACACTTGAATTCAATAACTTGATCCTCGTTGAGCACCAACCTCCACCAAAACGTTGGATGATTCCTTCTTGTAAATGTGTTTCACGGCCTCTCAGTAAAGCTAAGATGATGACTCTGACTTGGCCATTCCAAAACACAAATCTTCTCCAGCCATTAGTTGATTTACTTGTCTGCTTTGGATACTCGTCTTGTTGGATCACCCAACATCTCATCTTCTTGAGGACTTGGACTTCTGCCCTTACATTCTTCAAAATAATGTTTTGATAAACATTACAATTCATTTTCAATGATTGCAAGGCTTCCAGTCCCTTATGTGGCAAAACAACTTGGAATCATGATGCTCTCTCCATCACACTTCACAGTTGGGATGAGGTTTTGCAGTGTTCTTTTTCCTCCATACACAGCATTGTGCATTTGCTCTGAAAAGTCCCACTTTTGTCTCATCTCTCCATGGAACATTTGCCCACAGGCATTATGGAACATCTGTTGTGTCTTTGGCAAATTTGAGACTGGCTGCAGCTTTTTTTCTTTTCGTGGTGTTTTTTCACGTCGTTAAATTTAGTTAGCCTCTATGGGGCGCATTTATCAAGACCAGCGTTTTAGACACCGACCTAAATAAAGACCCATAGCTGACGGTTGATCCGTCTTACATTTAGACCATTTTCTACTCCTAAAACAGGCGTCCCGTTCCCCACCCATGCCATGTCCAAAATTGTAGACCTGCCGTGAGTAATTTAGGTGTATTTCAGATTAGTAAATGACTGCCTATTTGTCTATAATTGTGACTTAGATAGCAATCACACCACATTATATTAGTAAAGCAGTCAGAACAAATTTTATTAGTAATCAAGGCAGAAATCCAGGTCATTCCCAGGGGTTCACTTACTTTCATGCAGATGTATGATTACCAGGATTTTTAATCTTATACCTATTTTTTTTTTATCCTTTAGAGGTTGAAAGATGTGCCTGGTGAAGCATATTACCCTCTCCTAGGAGAAGAGTGAGTATGGCCTTATATTTCTTCCTGGAATAGTTGCATATAACTCCAATATAAATATAGTATTGTCTCATGCTATAGTTTCATCTTGATATTATGATATTTAATTTTTTACTATAGCATTGTTTCCATGGGTAGACACAGCTCGTCAGATTAGCGATGCGCGTGACTGTATGGGAATGCTATAACTGGCAGTGCAGAATGTTAAGAGTGACATTATAATAGCACGCTGATCATCTTTATTAATGATTCATGAACGACTCCCCAGAGAGCGAGATGCTACAGACACGGCCGGGGCATGGAGGAACCGCTGTTCTGCGGCAGCGAGACACAAGCTGTCAGTGGCAGATGGGGCACGCATGTGTATATAACAAGATCGTAATTTGTTCTTGTCTCTCTAATCACTTTTCAGCCAGTCAAACGTCCCTCATTCTGGTAGTAACAGCGAGCTCTCTACATCCACCCTTCCTCTGATTATCAGAGAGAAAGACACAGAATATCAGCTCAATCGCATTGTCTTGTTTGATAGACTACTCAAAGTAAGTACTTTTAGAT
Source organism: Rhinella marina (assembly GCA_900303285.1). NCBI lineage: Eukaryota > Metazoa > Chordata > Amphibia > Anura > Bufonidae > Rhinella > Rhinella marina. The sequence continues at coordinate 701,508 of ONZH01004602.1, read as the reverse complement.
TGTTGTATTAAATGTTTGAAGGTCCACCAATTCCAGAGTTTACCTTATCTACATTTGCTCTTCTTTCTGAATCCAGCCGATTATTCCATGCTATCAGCTAAAGAAACCCTAATGATAGAGTTTTCCAGTGACACAGGATATCCTGAAATATGCTTTTCCTTCACAAATCTCCAGTTCTGACAACCTGAAAACATTTACATGTGCTGAATGTATGAATGATACACTGTAATTGACATTTGTTTGTGTGGGTCACACAGGTGTGGTTCCCGAGTAAAAATCTAGTTATGGACCACTATTACCACCTGGGCAAAATGAATATGGTGCAGCTTACAGAAATAAATGTTAGATAGGTGCATCGAGCCCCTGAGGAGCCGGTAAGAGGATGGTAGTGGTAGTGACCCTGATGAGATGTTGTGTCACAGTGTACTCCCTCAAGCTGTTGCTCCCTGGGAGTCAGTGCAGTGGAAAAGTGATTTTAAGGATCAGGCTAGAAGTAAAAGTATGGTCTCTTTGTATTTTGTGCAAAATATAACTTATGGTACATACAGTAGTATTAAATACAAAGTGCAGATTCTGGCACCAGGAGGTATGGTGGCTGGTTGGATGGCAATTCATTGGCGCTAGCAGGCACTTGTGGATATAGGTGTCTGCTGTGATACAGGCATGGCGTTAGTCTGGCCTGGTTGGGGTTTAGATGTAGGGTGTCTGAGCTATAGTACCTCACCTGCAGCAGTATCTGATGTCTTGACACATTGATGCTTTCTGGGAGCAGTATTCTTGATTCTGTTGGGTCTTTCTGGAGTGATGGTCTCATGGGAGACCTAGATCTGGTTCCTAGGAGTTGTAACTCTGACATGTGCTTCCTCTCCCTTTTCAGTCTGTACTGGAACTCCCCCTCCTGGCAGGAAGCAGGACCACCCTACCCCCACCAAAAGGGGAAGAACATGGTGGTTATCTCTGTTTCTGCCAACCATGCCTTCCTGTAGTTTGAACACATTGCGAATACAGTAAAACACATAGCAATAACAATACATAACTATATACAATGCATAGTAAACCTTTGCAGATACCCCCAGGTCTGGGGTACTGCATACATCTCATGGACAGAGTTTACTTGATCCCTTCTATGTTTTGCCTGAAATATATTTTTATATGCATTTGTGCACATTTTCAAGGCTTACCCATACAAGAAGAATCTGATTTGGAAGGAAGCTCGAGTGGACATTCCTCCTCTTTTGAGAGGATTAACTTGGGCAGCGCTCCTGGGTGTAGAAGTGAGTATCCTATGTGGTTGTCTTACAATAATAAGGCTTTTCATATTTTATAAAAATCCAGACAAAATGCTGCACCTTAATGGGGTTGTCCTACTAAGGATATTTACTGCTTATCCACTGGATAGATGATAGATTGTGTCTGATTGCTGGGACCCCCAAGTATCACTAGAACACGGGTACTGATATCTCTCCTCTTCAGTGCATGACCGCATTGAGCAGGAATGTGAATAGAACGGTGGTCACGCAGCACTCTGCTGCTCTATGCAATGTCTAAGCTGCCGCCACCAACAGCAAAGTACAGCACTCAACTGTTTCCATCAGCCTCATAGACATTGAATACTGTTTATTAAAAATAATTATTTGCAGTAGTAAGCTTTTCTTTTTTTTCCTATATTTCCTTCTAAAGGGTGCCATACAAGAAAAGTATGATTCCACAGACAAGGACACACCAATTCCTACAGACCGTCAGGTAGCCATTATGCATGTTCCTATGATCATTGTTCAAATACATAATTATATGAAATATACTGTCAATGACAGCATAAAGCATAAAAACATAAAAAACTGTTCTGGAACTGATATTGCTTAGCAAATAGATGGATAAATAAATCCTGACGTTAAGGGATTTTTGTCTGCCCAAGCCCCCCACCATTCCTCAAGTGAGGGGAGTGTTACATTCTCCAAGTTCAAATGTCATGTCTGCCTCCTACCGTAAGTACCCCATTGGGTTACTTTCATGCACAGTTGTCTTCTAATAAAGGGTAACTAATGTTTAAAAATCTTCATAACCACATTTCTTAACTTTTCATCAGTGGTGTCCAGGTCAGGAGATTCCCACAGATAACTGAAATAAAAGGACTGGAGTGCTCAAAAGAGTACTGGATGATAGTTGAGCAAACCTGAATACCTCTGAAGCTGGGCACCAATCAGCCGAACACTTCTGCCCCTTTGTTTCTGCAGTCGGTGCAGGTTTCATTACCAGACCCCCACCGACCAAAACTATGGACATGTTTAAACATTGGTTGCCCTTTAAAGAGCACTCCCACAAAAATCTTTATTCTGGTGACTTTATTTGTGAGTTATAACCTCTCTTTTGATTCTCAGCTGTGTCATGTGACCAACACTCTTCTGCTCCAACTGACACAGGTTGGGAAGTCAGTTACTTCTCTATTCATTCCTATGAGACTGACATTGAGGCTCCCATAGGAAACTGGCTTCCTGTCCACACATAAAAGTGCTTGTCATGTGACACAGCTAAGGATCAGAAAGGAGGCTATAACTCACAAATACAATCACTAGTAAGAAAATTAACTTCACAACAGTTTACATTATGTACCTTTCTAACAGGTCAAGAGCCGGTCCCTTGTTTCACTCTGTATTTGGCTTTCATGACCAAGTGCTGTCTGGTTAAAAAAATGTTGTGAAATATAAATTATTATATTTTTAGATGAGTGTATTAGGTAATCTAAAGTTTTAATTATGTAACATTTTTTGCTCACTGCTTTTCAGATTGAGGTAGACATTCCACGATGTCATCAATATGACGAGCTCCTGTCATCACCCGAAGGACATGCAAAATTTCGAAGGGTCTTAAAAGCTTGGGTGGTATCACATCCGAACTTAGTGTACTGGCAAGGTAAGTTTTGCTAACCAAAAAAGGAATTACATGAATTGTCAGGTGTACAAGTCAGTCAGTTTCCTTCTACACTCCAAGAACTCACTGAATTGCAATTTGACATCTCATGATAATCAGTCCAGTTCTGCATCATTGTGTACATGTGTATGCTGGACATGGAGACATTGTAGGCTCTATTGGGAGCATGGACTCTCTGTAGAAAAAGAGCCGCGTGTTGGTGCTTACTAAGCAATGGATACACTTAAATCTTGTTAGGAATTGATGTAAGAAAATGAAAATAGTAGCCAAGTGACTTGCCCTACCATGGTGTTTTTATTTTCTAATGTGAACCCCAAAAAAGCCACATTTGCAGATTACTTGGTGTATTGTCCATCCTCCCATTTAAAGGCTGTTTCATGGAAATAATGTAAAAAATAGGCTGGGGACCTCCATTATTTCTGGGTTCTTGGGCCGTGCCCAACTACCTGAATGGTCAATCCACCGAGGCATTGGACCAGTATATCCTTTAAAACAGTTATCCAGCTTTTATTAAAGTGATGGTCTATTCTCAGCTAGCTGATTGGTGACGGTCCGACATCCCTCCGCCGATCAGATGTTCGGGTATGGCTCTGACATCGAAAGTGTGCACCAGAACTACACAACACTGTGAACTTTGTAGTGGAGATAGCTCATTACTACAGTGCTGGGCCTGTTGAAGTCAGTGGGAGCAGCATTGCAGTGGCGAGCTCTGTCCACTATACAGTGGACAGATCTGTGTAGTTCTCCTTCTGATTTCTGGTGATGGAGCTATATCTAAACAGTTGATTGTGGGGGTGCAGGATGTCAGACCCCAGCTGATCAGCTAGTGGTGGTCTGTCCTGAGGATAAACCATGACAGTAAAAGCTGGACAAATTAAATGTCATTTACTACTACAGTGAAGATGCCATTGATATATCCTCTGCACACATGAAAGTGTCTAGTTCAAGTCCACATTTACCTTATGGACTTAAGGCTTCCTGGCACCAAGTTCTCATAGGTGAAGTGTAGGATTGTGTCCTGCCTACTTTTTTCTACATTTGGGAACAGTTGGGAAGATCCCAAGATAAGCATGTGTATCCATCACAGCTTTTTGGCTCTGTACGCTGCCCTTTTTAATTTAATAAGTTCTCAGAGGAGCCAATGTAATAATCTTGGGCTTGCTGTATTATAAGTAGGAGGTTTGTCACATTGACGGCATATGACAACCTACTTCAGGATCAGTAGAAAACCAGTGCTTATAGCAGTGACTATTAAGTAAGGATCAGTTTTTATTACACCAACTAGTTTCCATACTTGAAAGGGAAGAACCTTCAGGAAGATAGCCTTAAGTGAAAAAAGAGTCTGATGAGAGGTTGCCTCTACCCAATCTTCCACTCTTATGAGATTCCGTTCCATATCAGAAATACACTCAATCAGATTTTGGGAATAATTTGACGTATTATTGTTGGGTGCATACATTTCTCCTTTTGTATTACCAGGATTGGATTCATTGTGTGCTCCATTCCTCTATCTGAATTTTAACAATGAAGGTAAGTGTCTGATGCAGTATATAATACGACTTGTAACTTTAACTACAGGCAGCTTTTTAAGTTTAGGCTTAAATTCTTTTCTGATACATTTTATAGCATGTATTATTATGGTTAGAGCTTTTTTTTCGGGGCCCCTTCTCTTCACATAGCCATCAAGTTGACTTGTATATGGATTAATTCAACTCTTAATGTGTGACTTCAGTGAACTGTTTTAATGCAGTCAATTGCGCCTTACCCCCCCCCCCCCCCCACTATTGTATGTAAGCACCAGTTGCTCCGTAATGATTGTGATAACAAAAAGAAACGATCTTGACAGTGAAAGGGGATAGTTAACTGATTGTGGGGTCTCACCACCAGGACCCCCACTGATCCTGAGAATGGTGGTCCTCTTCACCTGTCCTGATGGAACAGCAGGCGGTACATGCACCACACCGTTCTCTATAGAGAATGAATGAAACGGCAGGGAACATCCATCAGGATCTGGGAACAGGACCCTTATTCTCAGGTTCGGTGGGGGTCTCAGCAGTGAGACACCTCCATGATTAGTTAGTCGTCCCCTATCCTGTGAGTATGGGATAACTTGGCACAACCCCTTTAAGTCTTTTTTGCACACAAACCGGCATGACTACACAGAATGGTGTAAATGTGGTATTTGGCCTGTTAACCAGCACCTGGTGTAAAGGCGTGCTGTATTTGCCTGGCTTTAATCACTTGCCCTCACTGCACTACATACCCCTTTCCACAAGGGAATCTGTCACCAGTTTTATGGTGCTCTAACCAGGGACGTACATAGAACTCATGGGGCTCCATAGCAAAACTCAGAATTGGGCGCCCTCTTTAATAAAAACCTAATAATACTAACCTAATAATAACGGCATAGGTACGGTTTATGTGCATTGTGTTTTTAATGTTCACACGCGCCAAAGGGTTAAAATGGCGAAATTGGAGCTAGCTCCAGTCCTGCCAGCTTCAGCAATGTATCAGCTGTATGTTATAGCTGACACCAATAGCTGATGGCACAGGTTCAACTCCTGAGACTGCACCACCACTGTGCTACACATCTACATAACAGGGCAGGAAGAGGGTTTAAAATATTTACTGTGACAACTCGGGGTCACTTAGCTCTCTAGGATTGCCTTAGACGTCTTCTCACCTTAGACGGTTGGCACACCTCAAGAAGCCATTCCAGCACTGCAGATTTGGGTGCAAACTGGCCACAACCAGCTTTATTGTCACTTTTAAAGCAATCCAAACAAATCATAAACACAAATCCTCAGCCGTCTGGTCACTGACTACACAGTATTTGTCCCTCTCTATTGGGATCTGGGTCTACCACCCAGCTCCCCAAAAACACACCACAGTGCTTACCCCACATAGGGTTAGAGGGTCCTGGCTCCCACAGGCCTCGGCACAGCCTGCTCCTTCCCCAGAGGGGGAGCCCTGATTGAGGAGCCCAGCCCACCTTTACCTGAGCTCCTCAGCTGGCTGCTAATTAGCTCTTATTAACATCCAGGCTGATACATACACAGAGGAGAAACTATTTTCCCAGCCTCTCTTCTTCTCATCCAGCTTCCTCTGGGTGAGATACACCATTTTATGGCCCTCATATGGCCCTCTAGCAGCTCCACTGCCACACTGACACTACCTTCCAGGCCAGGGCTCTCCAGGTCAGAAGTGATACTGAACTTGCCGGGCCCTTTCTCTGTCACAGTGCTCTCAGATGAAAGGATTTGGCTAGCGGCTGCAGGGGCAAGGGGGAAAGGAGACGTGTAGTCAGGTCAGAAAGGAGGTAGGGGCATTCAGCCTGACCGGGTCCCTCAAACTCACAGGCTCCATGGCAACTGTGTGGTCTGCCTCTATGTGCGGTACACTAGTAGCCCTAACTCCTAACACAGGAGGACAAGTTACTTCACAACACTGACCTAAAGAGCTGCCTCATCCTCCTCTCTGCTCTACTTGTTAGGGATTATGATCCTAAATACAGCTGATAAGATCTTCAGCTGGATCTCTGTGGCACTGGAGTGTGTGATTAGGACAGGTTTGGCGTGTACTAGTTGGAGGGTAGTAATTTTATTTCTCCTAATGATTGCTCCCCAGACAATATGAGCCATTGTAACCAATGAAAGGTATTTGGGAATATGTTTATAATAAAGTCATATTTAAGTATATCCATTCTCTTAATTCCTGGAGAACCCCTTTAAGGGGTTAAACTCCTGCCACTGTGAATGTCTTGTGTAGATTTAAAGCAGTTGCTTTTACAATTGAAAAAAGATAAAAATATTTTTTCATTTCTTTCTTCTGTATCTCTTGTGGTGAAGTGCACGGTAGAGGTTGGTGGGAGTGTGTATTTCAGGTCACACCCCTAGTCCACACAGGTGTTTACCTGGCCTGAGGTGAGGCCAGGAGCGATAATCACTTGGGGATAAAGCAATCCTCAGAATGAGAGGAGGATGGAGGCCCCAGGGAACAGACCTGGAGAGGGCCCGTGTGGTCCCAGCCAGGAGGGCTGGGGGGCCACAAGGCTGAGGAAGCCTGAGTTGAAAAAAATGGCTGAGGAAGCCTGAGTTGAGAGAGAATGGCTGAGGAAGAATGAGTTTTGGGGAGACCCAACGACACCTAAAGAAGAGAGGTGTCGCACGGTCAGTCAGGAGTCCTGCTGGACCATATACCTTCAAGGTATTTTGCTGCTTCCACCACAAGGACTGGTGGGTTGCATTGGTTGACAGCTAGGAGGCTTTTTGGACCGAAGTGGAAAAACCACAGTGTGAACTGCGTCTTAGAGGTGAGTTAGGGAGACCTCTGTATAGTGAGTGCCTAGCCGGGCAAGCGTTCGTTGTTTTGTGTTTGTATGTAACACATTGTGAGGTGAAGCTGTGACTTCATGGTGCTAAGTGATGCCAAACTTGGAAATGTGATGTACTGTGTGACAAATAAAGCACCGTCTGAGCTTGAAAACCCCCTGTTTGATGAGAAGTCATCCCTTACACTCTCTAACTCTCTATACCCCATGCTCCATGTACTGTGTATAGTAAAAGCAATACCGCCTGCCTTCTCAGCAGACCCACATGTCACCACAAAGGGCTATATTCCCCTGTAATCCAAACTGTACCAAAAGCTATTCGTGCCTTAATACGACCATACAGTAAAGGCTGTTAAACCATGATTCGTCCAAAATCAATAAAATGTCTGGTCATGAAGGTGTTAAAATAGTTTTCAGGGCAGAGTTTAGATAAAGCCTTTTTCTTACATAAATGGAGATATAAGACAACAACTGATGCATTTGCTTTTTTAACACCTTCTATGAGAACATCATTATCTCAGTTTCCTCCTTGACTATTTGAGTGGCTATGTATGAATGATTTAGCTGCTCTTTTATGAATGAAATAACTAGAGGTGTCACCATAACATTGTATTGGGTAATGGGAGGGAGCCTTGTTATTAGAACACCATTATCTCCTTTCTGCCTAGATGGCTATTACTGGGCCACCCAAGCAGCGTCTTCACCACAATAGATAAGATGAATGATGCTTTGAATCTCCAATTTTACCTATAAAAACACATTGTAGCTCATTTTAAGTGACGTTTGATGGTTGAATTCAGATGTTTTACTAGAATGATACTTTGGTAATTGATCCTATTTTTATTTTAACTTATTGTGTGCTTAAGTTTGCATTTGTGCCTTACGACAAGCTTTTCTGCAATTTTTAGGAATGTCCTAAATGACACTTTGTATCAATGACCTGTATGTTAAATTACAATAATAAAAGCTTTTAAAGGGTTCTTCTGGAATTGCTGTGGTTTTTGGCAGATATGCCCATGCAGTTGCTTATCTCATAGACATCTTCCCTCCTTTCTTTGCCACACCTCCAGCACCGCCCCTAACTATACCCAGCTATATTATAGCTTCTCCTACTTATGTAGTTACATGGACACTCCCCCAATACTGCCCCTGTTGCTGCTTTGACACACCCATGGACATAACATCACAGGAAATAAGAAAGAGCTGCATGGGCAAGGTCATGTGACCACAGCCCAGAAAGAGGATAAGAGCAATAAAAGTAAATAGATCATATAATTACAGCTACTTTCATAAATTACTATGTTAAAGGATGCTAACTAGAGATGAGCGAGCATGCTCGGCAATTTTATAATCTGTACGCTAATGCATACGCATCTTCTAATCTGTACGCTAATGCGTACGCATCTTATAAATTTGTACGCTAATGCTGTATACGCATTAGCGTACAGATTAGAAGATGCGTACACTACTACTCGAAAATTGCTCATCTCTAATGCTAACGCAAACCGGAAAACCCCTTTAAAATGTTTGTTTCCCTAAAGTTCTTGAGTTTTTCTACAGTTTTTCATTGAATGGTATTTAACAAAAACCTTGTTTTGTTCAGTGCTGTTATTTACCGCCCACACCAACTGGCATGAGAGGCTAATGACTATTATGATTATTATAAACTTAGTATTATACTTATTTTTACTAAATTATTAAGGTAAATCACTCTGACAAAGCATTTATTAGGACATGAGGTTTTAACAAAACTATTTTGGATAGGAAATAGTGCGGTTTCCCAATAAACATTTAAAAAAGTTCTGTTCACAGTGGCATTAGGGTTGGTTTTTATCAGTTTTCTGTCACTATTGAATGTCCACAATAGTGTAGTCTGATGTACAAAAATAAGAGAATAAAAATCAGAAACCTGATGGACTTAGAAGTCAGTTGGATCTATATGTAACAATTCCACCATATGTGTCATTGGTCCTGTATGAATGGAATTCTTAATGCCATTGTATATGTATATCGATTTTCATAATGTGTTCCCCCTAGTGGACCTATATGGCAAGAAGAAAGTAAAGTAAGAAGAACGTATCATAACTTCTTAATGCTGTGAAAACTTTGAGGTGTACAACACGTTATGGAAAATAAAATATTAATTACAGCTTCTTTTCTTCTAGCACTGGCATATGCATGTATGTCTGCCTTCATACCAAAGTACCTATACAATTTCTTTTTGAAGGATAATTCTCATGTTATTCAAGGTAAATTGATACAGTGCTTGTGTACAATTTATTTTCCTCTAGGAACGGTAATGTTTGTCCTGTGATTGGCTAAATACTGTCCTTGGCAGGCACCATAAGCTCCTTTCTCTGAGCATGTGATATTGAGCTGTAGTTAAAGAGGACCTTTCACCACTCCTGACATGCCTGTTTTAATAGCTTCATGCATTCCCTATGTAGTAAGTCTGGAACATCTATTCTTATGTCTGTATGTTGTGCCATTCCTTTATTATTTGCAATAGAAGTTATGAATGAATTGCTATTAGCCTTCTGTAAAGGAACAGAGGGGTGGTAACAAGTTGGGGGTGTGTACCTGCACAGACTGAACATGACAGCAATGATTGGCTAGAGTGAGTCTGCTCAGGGACACACCCCCAACTGGTCACTTCCCCTCTGTTCCTTTACTGAAGACAAATAGTAATTCATTCATAACTTCTAGTGCAATTAATAAAGCAATGGCACAACATAGAGCCATAAGAATAGATGTTTCAGAATTGTTAGTACATGGGGAATGCATGGAGCTATTAAAACAGGCATGTCAGGAGTGGTGAAAGGTCCTCTTTAGGCCTCTTTCACACGAGCGTCGCGGATTTGTTCAGGATGCGTTGCGGATGCGTTGCGGATGCGTTGCGTTAAAAACGCGCGGATTGCATGCGGATGCAATGCGTTGCGTTGCGTTTTTAACGCACCCCCATTCATTTCTATGGAGCCTGGGCTGCGTGAAAAACGCAGAATATAGAACATGCTGCGTTTTTCACGCAACGCAGAAGTGATGCGTGAAAAAAAACGCTCATGTGAAAAGCCCCATTAAAATGAATGGGTCAGGATTCAGTGCGGGTGCAATGCGTTCGCATCACGCATTGCACCCGCGCGGAAATCTCGCCCGTGTGAAAGGGGCCTTAAGCACCTGCATAGCAACTGGCACTGCGAGACGGACAAGTTATGTCTGTATGTTACCTGACAGTTGCTATATTACATTGTATGGATGGTATGTATGCACAACAGCATATTTTATTGGTGCCATAGAGAAAATATATATAATTGCATTAAATATTTTATGTTATTTCATGCTAGGTAAATGGAGGAGCACATCCTCTAATCAGTTAGTGCTATATACCGAGGAGAGAGCTCTAAAAAAATAATAAAATAACCAGTGATAAATATCGAAAGGCATATTGGTCGAATATGCTATCAATGCTGATCAGCGGGCGCCCTACAACTCGCACCAGTCTTTGATTTTTTGTGGTTATTGTCTTGTGTATCATGTGGGTTCTTGACCCACTTTGGGCAAAACCTCTCTCCGCTATTACCAGTACTATTTCAAATTTAACATAGTTGTCTCATGAAGATAACTCTTTCTTAAAGGGGTTAACCCACGATTAATGTAAAAAATAAAAATCAAACATCATATAGTACATGACAGTCTCTTTCTAATAAAGCTAGAACCAGCCTTGGACCTCACATGGTCCCAGAGCTCTCCCCATTCATTGCTCCAGTTGCTAGATTTATTTCAAGCAGGCAGTATGTGTGCTTTCTCAGGGGACATGTCCTTCAGGATGCAGCTTTTTTCCTATAACTGCCAAAACTAATAAAAGTAGATAGGGCTGGTAGCAGTTGAAGGATGGAACAGAACATGTGCGTCCACCTCAGTGAGGTGTATAGAAAAATAAGGAAAAGAACAAACAGCAGGTGGCACTACACAGATTTTATTGGATAACTCAGTGACTATACTAAATGTTTACATGCAGTTACAAAAGTAATGGTTTGAAAAATGTAGAATATTTCTCGTGGGACAGACTCTTAAAGCCATCCCATGGGGCTAGTTTCATAAAACCCTGTCAATAGGTTATTGCCCAGAAAAGCTGCGAGCATACATTTCCTATACAGCAGAAAAAAGTACAATGGCATGCAGGCCATTCAAATGTCAGGAGTCCTGGGCATCCAGGGGATAGGTCATCAGTAAAAATATCTCAGAAAATCCTTTTAATATTTCAGTCTGTGGAGGAACAGTGTCTAATCCCTCTCATCATACCTGTCTGTGATGTTACTTTTATTTCAGAGTACCTGACTGTTTTTTCCCAGATGATTGCATTTCATGACCCGGAACTGAGTAACCACCTCAATGAAATTGGCTTCATTCCAGATGTAAGTACTAAACACTCTTGCAAATGCACTGTGCTGTAAAAACAATGTGCATGTCTCTATCTGTCTTCCAATGTTAACACATTATTACTGTGTATTTAATAAATTTATCATTGTGAAAAATAAAATTTGGCAAATGGAACTGTTGAGCACCCTTTCAGCCAATACTTATCATGACTAAGCATTCTCTAAAATCGGAGATACAGTCATTAGAAACTGGTTCGATTAGGAGCTGCACAAACCTGCAGCTTTTACTCCTGATCTGATGTCTAAAGGCTGTATCTCCAGATAAATGATAGCTGCCACTGGTCTTGCTTTAAAGCTTAGATTGTGAGATTTCAAACAAGATCATCACTCTAGCTCAGTTGTAGCCTGAGATATTAAAGGTTAAATCAGCTCTACCCCCTTCAACCAGCTGTGATCTCAGCCAGCATGGAGAAAAAAGTGCATCTTTTAAAGCGAAATATATGGTATGTCATGTGAATTAATCCCTAAAACCACACTTTGATTACACTGAAATCAACATTACTTTGTGTTTCACAAACCATGTTTCCTATTTGTGACCTCATAAAAGCCCACAAGTTTTCTATGAGGCTCAAATCCACATTTCTAATCCTCTCAAATAATGTAAGCTTGTATTTTTCCAAAAATTGATTGGTGTACCCGAAATTATAGTTGGTGCCATTTCTTGTTGGAATATGCCATCACCACTTCTGTAGTGCTGGTAGCAGTTTCATCTTCAGAACGGTGCCAGGTCTTGTTTGAATATGCCATCACCACTTCTGTAGTGCTGGTAGCAGTTTCATCTTCAGAACGGTGCCAGGTCTTGTTTGAATATTCCATCACCACTTCTGTAGTGCTGGTAGCAGTTTCATCTTCAGAACGGTGCCAGGTCTTGTTTGAATATGCCATCACCACTTCTGTAGTGCTGGTAGCAGTTTCATCTTCAGAACGGTGCCAGGTCTTGTTTGAATATGCCATCACCACTTCTGTAGTACTGGTAGCAGTTTCATCTTCAGAACGGTGCCAGGTCTTGTTTGAATATGCCATCACCACTTCTGTAGTGCTGGTAGCAGTTTCATCTTCAGAACGGTGCCAGGTCTTGTTTGAATATGCCATCACCACTTCTGCAGTGCAGGTAGCAGTTTCATCTTCAGAACGGTGCCAGGTCTTGTTTGAATATGCCATCACCACTTCTGCAGTGCAGGTAGCAGTTTCATCTTCAGAACGGTGCCAGGTCTTGTTTGAATATGCCATCACCACTTCTGTAGTGCTGGTAGCAGTTTCATCTTCAGAACGGTGCCAGGTCTTGTTTGAATATGCCATCACCACTTCTGCAGTGCAGGTAGCAGTTTCATCTTCCTTACATAGCCGTGACAGATTGTTTGTCCCTGCAACCTCAAGTCGCTGGTGCACCATTGAGGCCTGGACATCATCCCCATATGATGCTATTTCTCTCTTGATATCCCCTCTTATGGGGATGCTTTCCGGGAGTGATATCAATCTTTACACTGGGACGCAAAAAGTGTGGAAAATATAATGACTAAAAATTTAGTCAGACTAATATTCAGGGAATAGCAGTATAAAGTAGCATGTGAAAGATAACCATTAGCAAGTCCGGATATGTGCCAGCCAGTGACAGGAAGGGTACAATCCCTTCCACCTGCATGTTGTAATTTATTTGCTCATTACCTGTACAGTATTTGTGTATTATATTTACACATATACAGTATATACTACACTTGTCTTTAGAGGAGGCTCCAGATTGGTCCTCTGCTCAGTCTTCTCGTTATGGCACGTCTAATGAATCAGTCTATTGAGCTACAGTATCTGTGTATCTATTTCACAAATAATATGACACCCATACATTGCTAGTATTTTGAGAGTTAACTTCATGTGTAAAATGGAATGAGCCCATTTAAACCATGTTCACCATGAAGGGGTCTTGGTGTGTTGAGCTGTACATTGCACTCTGCCTCCGCTGATTGCTGTGAAATGGCTGTAATTTTGTCAAGGCCGTAGTTTTTCTTAATCTTTCTTTTCTAGATACTAAACAGCTATAATTCCAGGCATACTTATGACTTGAAGTGGTGCTGAGTGCAATCAGTGGTTCTGATGTAATCAGATGTCATGGTTATTTTGTAGACCCTAATCATTAAGGAAAATTATTGTTGATTTTATTTTTTCCTGGAATGACTTGGCTTGGCCCATTTATTATCCTGGTAGCATTGTATAGTGTTCAGTTCTATTATCTTGTTACTGAAAATTGTGCTATGAAAGCAAGGGCTATTGGTGGGCATGTGCTGTGAATGATGGTGCTCATTGTTCTCATGAAGTCTAAAGCCGATCATACATTTCATATAGCTATTAGCTGAGCACTTCTCCTGAAACCCTCCACCCCCTCAACCAAGTGTGCATATGTTCTGAATGGAGAGAATGGCTACTTATCTGCCGTAATCAGGCCATTTAAAATTCAACACCCTCATTCTTGCCCCCATCCCCATATCTGCCATCGGGAGGTAAGCATCACACACATTAGATGGTCAGCTGGTCCTTTCAAGGTTTAACTGACATTTAAAGGGGTGATCCAAGCTAAAATATTAAGTTATACTGGCCAGTATTCTTCACCGGCTGCCTACAGCACATGCAGTGATCCTGGCGAGATGGCAGCAGGTTCCTGACTGCAGCAATGATATCCTGCACACACTACATCACTAAGCATCCAATCACTGACCTCAGAAGTATATGGTACTTCACTGCTGAGGCCAGTGATTTTAGTTTCACTTAATTCTTGGCCGCCCGCCAAGGCAGTTCCCATTGACAGTAGTCCGATACGTGCTATCGCACGGTGAACTGCAGCAAGATTACTGCACAGTATATGTCTACACACACTTCACAGGAAACTTACAAGCAGGATACCAAAGACACAATTGCACGTAATAGTAGAGGAGTACGTACAAAGTATCTGGTGTAAGAAGAGAGGAGTTCGTACAAAGTATCTGGTGTAAGAAGAGAGGAGTGCGTAGAAAGTATCTGGTGTAAGAAGAGAGGAGTGCGTAAAAAGTATCTGGTGTAAGAAGAGAGGAGTACATACAAAGTATCTGGTGTAAGAACAGAGGAGTACATACAAAGTATCTGGTGTAAGAAGAGAGGAGTACATACAAAGTATCTGGTGTAAGAAGAGAGGAGTACATACAAAGTATCTGGTGTAAGAAGAGAGGAGTGCATACAAGTATCTGGTGTAAGAATAGAGGAGTACATACAAAGTATCTGGTGTAAGAATAGAGGAGTGCATACAAAGTATCTGGTGTAAGAATAGAGGAGTGCATACAAATGTAAGAACAGAGGAGTGCATACAAAGTATCTGGTGTAAGAAGAGAGGAGTGCATACAAGTATCTGGTGTAAGAATAGAGGAGTACATACAAAGTATCTGGTGTAAGAATAGAGGAGTGCATACAAAGTATCTGGTGTAAGAATAGAGGAGTGCATACAAAGTATCTGGTGTAAGAACAGAGGAGTGCATACAAAGTATCTGGTGTAAGAACAGAGGAGTACATACAAAGTATCTGGTGTAAGAAGAGAGGAGTACATACAACGTATCTGGTGTAAGAATAGAGGAGTGCATACAAAGTATCTGGTGTAAGAACAGAGGAGTGCATACAAAGTATCTGGTGTAAGAACAGAGCAGTGCATACAAGTATCTGTTGTAAGAATAGAGGAGTGCATACAAAGTATCTGGTGTAAGAACAGAGGAGTGCATACAAAGTATGTGATGTAAGAAGAGAGGAGTGCATACAAAGTATCTGATGTAAGAAGAGAGGAGTGCATACAAAGTATCTGGTGTAAGAAGAGAGGAGTGCATACAAAGTATCTGTTGTAAGAACAGAGGAGTGCGTACAAATTATCTGATGTAAGAACAGAGGAATGCGTACAAAGTATCTGATGTAAGAACAGAGGAGTGCATACACAGTATCTGGTGTAAGAACAGAGGAGTGCATACAAAGTATCTGGTGTAAGAACAGAGGAGTACATAAAAAGTATCTGGTGTAAGAACAGAGGAGTGCATACAAAGTATCTGGTGTAAGAACAGAGGAGTGCATACAAAGTATCTGGTGTAAGAACAGAGGAGTGCATACAAAGTATCTGGTGTAAGAACAGAGGAGTGTGTACAAAGTATCTGGTGTAAGAACAGAGGAGTGCGTACAAAGTATCTGGTGTAAGAACAGAGGAGTACGTACAAAGTATCTGGTGTAAGAACAGAGGAGTGCGTACAAAGTATCTGGTGTAAACAGAGGAACGTACAAGTATTGGTGTAAAGACGTACAAGTATCTGGTGTAAGAACAGAGGAGTGCGTACAAAGTATCTGGTGTAAGAACAGAGGAATGCGTACAAAGTATCTGGTGTAAGAACAGAGGAGTGCGTACAAAGTATCTGGTGTAAGAACAGAGGAGTGCATACAAAGAATCTGGTGTAAGAACAGAGGAGTGCATACAAAGTATCTGATGTAAGAACAGAGGAGTGCATACAAAGTATCTGATGTAAGAACAGAGAGTATGTACAAAGTATCTGGTGTAAGAACAGAGGAGTGCGTACAAAGTATCTGGTGTAAGAACAGAGGAATGCGTACAAAGTATCTGGTGTAAGAACAGAGGAGTGCATACAAAGTATCTGGTGTAAGAACAGAGGAGTGCGTACAAAGTATCTGGTGTAAGAAGAGAGGAGTGCATACAAAGTATCTGGTGTAAGAATAGAGGAGTACATACAAAGTATCTGGTGTAAGAACAGAGGAGTGCGTACAAAGTATCTGGTGTAAGAAGAGAGGAGTGCGTACAAAGTATCTGGTGTAAGAACAGAGGAGTGCATACAAAGTATCTGGTGTAAGAACAGAGGAGTGCATACAAAGTATCTGGTGTAAGAACAGAGGAGTGCGTACAAAGTATCTGGTGTAAGAACAGAGGAGTGCATACAAAGTATCTGATGTAAGAACAGAGGAGTGCATACAAAGTATCTGATGTAAGAACAGAGGAGTATGTACAAAGTATCTGGTGTAAGAACAGAGGAGTGCATACAAAGTATCTGGTGTAAGAATAGAGGAGTACATACAAAGTATCTGGTGTAAGAAGAGAGGAGTGCGTACAAAGTATCTGGTGTAAGAACAGAGGAGTGCGTACAAAGTATCTGGTGTAAGAACAGAGGAGTGCATACAAAGTATCTGGTGTAAGAACAGAGGAGTGCATACAAAGTATCTGGTGTAAGAACAGAGGAGTGCGTACAAAGTATCTGGTGTAAGAACAGAGGAGTGCATACAAAGTATCTGATGTAAGAACAGAGGAGTGCATATAAAGTATCTGATGTAAGAACAGAGGAGTATGTACAAAGTATCTGGTGTAAGAACAGAGGAGTGCATACAAAGTATCTGGTGTAAGAACAGAGGAGTGCGTACAAAGTATCTGGTGTAAGAACAGAGGAGTGCGTACAAAGTATCTGGTGTAAGAAGAGAGGAGTGCGTACAAAGTATCTGGTGTAAGAACAGAGGAGTGCATACAAAGTATCTGATGTAAGAACACAGGAGTACATACAAAGTATCTGGTGTAAGAACAGAGGAGTGCGTACAAAGTATCTGGTGTAAGAACAGAGGAGTGCATACAAAGTATCTGATGTAAGAACAGAGGAGTGCATACACAGTATCTGGTGTAAGAACAGAGGAGTGCATACAAAGTATCTGGTGTAAGAACAGAGGAGTGCGTACAAAGTATCTGGTGTAAGAACAGAGGAGTGCATACAAAGTATCTGATGTAAGAACAGAGGAGTGCATACACAGTATCTGGTGTAAGAACAGAGGAGTGCATACAAAGTATCTGGTGTAAGAACAGAGGAGTGCGTACAAAGTATCTGATGTAAGAACAGAGGAGTGCATACAAAGTATCTGATGTAAGAACAGAGGAGTGCATACACAGTATCTGGTGTAAGAACAGAGGAGTGCATACAAAGTATCTGATGTAAGAACAGAGGAGTGCATACAAAGTATCTGCTGTAAGAACAGAGGAGTGCATACAAAGTATCTGGTGTAAGAACAGAGGAGTGCATACAAAGTATCTGGTGTAAGAAGAGAGGAGTGCATACAAAGTATCTGGTGTAAGAAGAGAGGAGTGCATACAAAGTATCTGATGTAAGAAGAGAGGAGTGCATACAAAGTATCTGGTGTAAGAAGTGAGGAGTGCATACAAAGTATCTGGTGTAAGAAGAGAGGAGTACGTACAAAGTATCTGGTGTAAGAACAGAGGAGTGCGTACAAAGTATCTGGTGTAAGAACAGAGGAGTGCATACAAAGTATCTGATGTAAGAACAGAGGAGTGCATACACAGTATCTGGTGTAAGAACAGAGGAGTGCATACAAAGTATCTGGTGTAAGAACAGAGGAGTGCGTACAAAGTATCTGGTGTAAGAACAGAGGAGTGCATACAAAGTATCTGATGTAAGAACAGAGGAGTGCATACACAGTATCTGGTGTAAGAACAGAGGAGTGCATACAAAGTATCTGATGTAAGAACAGAGGAGTGCATACAAAGTATCTGATGTAAGAACAGAGGAATATGTACAAAGTATCTGGTGTAAGAACAGAGCAGTGCGTACAAAGTATCTGGTGTAAGAACAGAGGAGTGCGTACAAAGTATCTGGTGTAAGAAGAGAGGAGTGCGTACAAAGTATCTGGTGTAAGAACAGAGGAGTGCATACACAGTATCTGGTGTAAGAACAGAGGAGTGCCTACAAAGTATCTGGTGTAAGAACAGAGGAGTGCGTACAAAGTATCTGGTGTAAGAACAGAGGAGTGCATACAAAGTATCTGATGTAAGAACAGAGGAGTGCATACACAGTATCTGGTGTAAGAACAGAGGAGTGCGTACAAAGTATCTGGTGTAAGAACAGAGGAGTGCCTACAAAGTATCTGGTGTAAGAACAGAGGAGTGCGTACAAAGTATCTGGTGTAAGAACAGAGGAGTGCATACAAAGTATCTGATGTAAGAACAGAGGAGTGCATACAAAGTATCTGATGTAAGAACAGAGGAGTATGTACAAAGTATCTGGTGTAAGAACAGAGGAGTGCGTACAAAGTATCTGGTGTAAGAACAGAGGAGTGCGTACAAAGTATCTGGTGTAAGAACAGAGGAGTGCATACAAAGTATCTGATGTAAGAACAGAGGAGTGCATACAAAGTATCTAATGTAAGAACAGAGGAGTGCGTACAAAGTATCTGGTGTAAGAACAGAGGAGTGCGTACAAAGTATCTGGTGTAAGAACAGAGGAGTGCGTACAAAGTATCTGATGTAAGAACAGAGGAGTGCATACAAAGTATCTGATGTAAGAACAGAGGAGTATGTACAAAGTATCTGGTGTAAGAATAGACGAGTCCATACAAAGTATCTGGTGTAAGAACAGAGGAGTGCATACAATGTATCTGGTGTAAGAACAGAGGAGTGCGTACAAAGTATCTGGTGTAAGAACAGAGGAGTGCATACACAGTATCTGGTGTAAGAACAGAGGAGTGCATACAAAGTATCTGGTGTAAGAACAGAGGAGTGCATACAAAGTATCTGGTGTAAGAACAGAGGAGTGCATACAAAGTATCTGGTGTAAGAACAGAGGAGTGCATACAAAGTATCTGGTGTAAGAACAGAGGAGTACATACAAAGTATCTGGTGTAAGAAGAGAGGAGTGCATACAAAGTATCTGGTGTAAGAAGAGAGGAGTGCGTACAAAGTATCTGGTGTAAGAACAGAGGAGTGCATACAAAGTATCTGATGTAAGAACAGAGGAGTGCATACAAAGTATCTGATGTAAGAACAGAGGAGTGCATACACAGTATCTGGTGTAAGAACAGAGGAGTGCATACAAAGTATCTGATGTAAGAACAGAGGAGTGCATACAAAGTATCTAATGTAAGAACAGAGGAGTGCGTACAAAGTATCTGGTGTAAGAACAGAGGAGTGCGTACAAAGTATCTGGTGTAAGAACAGAGGAGTGCGTACAAAGTATCTGATGTAAGAACAGAGGAGTGCATACAAAGTATCTGATGTAAGAACAGAGGAGTATGTACAAAGTATCTGGTGTAAGAATAGACGAGTCCATACAAAGTATCTGGTGTAAGAACAGAGGAGTGCATACAATGTATCTGGTGTAAGAACAGAGGAGTGCGTACAAAGTATCTGGTGTAAGAACAGAGGAGTGCATACACAGTATCTGGTGTAAGAACAGAGGAGTGCATACAAAGTATCTGGTGTAAGAACAGAGGAGTGCATACAAAGTATCTGGTGTAAGAACAGAGGAGTGCATACAAAGTATCTGGTGTAAGAACAGAGGAGTACATACAAAGTATCTGGTGTAAGAAGAGAGGAGTGCATACAAAGTATCTGGTGTAAGAAGAGAGGAGTGCGTACAAAGTATCTGGTGTAAGAACAGAGGAGTGCATACAAAGTATCTGATGTAAGAACAGAGGAGTGCATACACAGTATCTGGTGTAAGAACAGAGGAGTGCATACAAAGTATCTGGTGTAAGAACAGAGGAGTGCATACAATGTATCTGGTGTAAGAACAGAGGAGTGCATACAAAGTATCTGGTGTAAGAACAGAGGAATGCATACACAGTATCTGGTGTAAGAACAGAGGAGTACATACAATGTATCTGGTGTAAGAATAGACGAGTCCATACAAAGTATCTGGTGTAAGAACAGAGGAGTGCATACACAGTATCTGGTGTAAGAACAGAGGAGTGCATACAATGTATCTGGTGTAAGAATAGACGAGTCCATACAAAGTATCTGGTGTAAGAACAGAGGAGTGCATACAATGTATCTGGTGTAAGAACAGAGGAGTGCGTACAAAGTATCTGGTGTAAGAACAGAGGAGTGCATACAATGTATCTGGACTTGCGTGGATCCTTATTTAAATGGAATACATGGTAGTATCCAATGAGGAGTTTTGGGTTATTCACAGAGCCCCTGTGGTTGCCGGTTTGATAGTTTATCACCTAGACAGGGTCAGGGTGATACCTTTAATTTTACATTACACTAAAGAGCAGTTTAGGAGCTTTATACATCTATAAGAGGGAGCAATTTAAATGTGATTGTTGGAGAGTTAAAGGGTTTCTGTACTTCCTCTGGATAGGTCATCAGCATATCATCAGCGGGGGTCTGACACATGGTACCACTGCTGATCAGCTGTTTGAGAAGACAGCAGCCTTGGCAGTAGTGCCACGGCCTTTTTACTGTTTTCCACGTGCCCAGTGATTAGTATCACTGGCCTGGGTACGACTAAGCCCCATTTAAATGAACTAAATGAAGTTGTTGGACCCCCACCGATCAAATGCTGATGATCTATCCACAGTATAGATCATAAGTTTAAAAAAAAAAAAAAAACTTCATTAACCCTTTAATTGTTTGCATTTGGAGAGCAATTGTTGCCATTAATAAAATATATACTATAATTAGCATTCATAATGGTGAAAGTCACCAAAATGAAAAAAATTACCTGCAATGGTAAACCTAGGATAAGATGATGGCAAACATGCATCTTGGGCGCACATACCTGTCAGGGTTGCCAACCGTCCAGAAATTTCAGGACAGTGAGTAAAAATAGACCACTTTTTTCCTGTGTCCGTGAAAAAAAAATAGACGTGTCCGTGAATTTTGTGAAGCTGGTGATACTTGACAAGATTATTTTGGTGGTGATTATAATCATTTTACAGCTCACAGTAAATTCTGGTAATGAGTTCGTATCAGTATATTGAGCTATAGGCATGTATTACTTATAACCTTTATCATTCATTATGGTTTTCCAGTTTATCCGTAAAAAATGTTGGATGTCTGTGATTTTGGGATAAGTTGTCCAGTAAAAATAAAAATTCTGGTTGGCAACCCTGGTACCTGTATCTGTTTAACAGCACTATAGAAAACATGCTTTGTGATTCTAACTAACGGTCTTCATATAAGACCATCTGATGCAGAGGATGAGAAAAAGCTGTCATGGTGATACTACTTGAAGACATAATAATGCAGAGTGTTGCCTTAGCATACTTTACCTGAAGATTATGAACAAGTGCTCCCTTACTTGGCTTTCTATCGAATGTTTCCACTTATGCACATATAGTATATTATATACTCCTACAAGACATTCGCTGTGTTTTTCTTGTCATGAAGCAGCAGGCTCCCTGATCATTCAAAAAAAATTCTTTACAATTGACTTGGCCGGGTTTCTGCCGGGAGGGAGGGGCTGGCAAAGGAAGCAGGAGGAGCAAGAGTGCACAGAGTGACCTGGGCCTACCCTCAGTGCACTTAACTGCTCATTTGCGTGTAGATTAAAATAACTCTTTCTCTCTGAAGCAACAGATTGCAAAGTTAAATATATCATTATATTCAACTAATCTAGTTCTAGATGGATTTATGCCTGGTTTACGGTGGGTTTAGGGTTATGCCATTCCATTATATGTTCAGTTTATAATGGAATATAGTGGAATGGCCAGACGGAATGCAAAACGGAAGCCTTTAAGAGGCATTCCGTTTTGCTCCATCCTAATACAAGTCTATGGGCAACATAACAGATCCATCTGGCTTCCATTTTTATGGAAGGTCCGGCCCATAATAGAACAGTCCTATCCAATTTTTGAGGGGACAATGTGACTACAAAAATGGCGAACTGCGTGTTTTTAATATTTTTTTTCTGTTACGGTGTTCCTCGCATAGGAGATATTTTTCAGTACTTTAATAGCTTGTACTTTTTCTGACGTGGCGATACGTAATCTTTTTTTATTGTTTATATATTTTTATATGTAAAATTGGGAAAGGGCGGGGATTTAAATTTTTTTTTACTTTTTATCTAATAACTATTACCCCTTGGGGCTAAAAAAAAAACCCTCCTCATTGGTGGGGTTTTATTTTACTTTCCTGTGGTATCGAGTATTGCAGTACTTTTTTATCGGACCGAAATTGAATCAAAATTTTGATATTGGGCCAACCCTAATCAAGGGGGCATAACGTGATCTCAGGTCTGTTAGGTCACAAAGAAATGGCATCTATTGGCTATAAACCTCAGAGCCAGGAGACCGGTGCTGGTTAACAGTAGCTGTGCTTCGAGGGCTGCTGCACAGAAAGGCCAGGGCTGAGGTAACAGTCACTGCACTCTGGGGTTGCAGAAATATGGCTGTAGTGTGTAGAGACTAAGACCCATAAGGGAAGTGCCGGTCTTTAGTAAATGACCCCCAATGTTTTATTTGGCTGAAAGGCATCTTTAGGATGCCAAGGTGCCCTTCTGACAATGTGCACACAATGGACACACTCTGAACAAACCACTTATCAAGGTTTTCCGCTAGCATGTCACATGGGAGTGCCGAAGATGGCCGATCGTGGCTATCTCCAGCACTCCCATAGAGAATGAATGGAGCAGCAAGGAGCATGCCCAACCTGCCTCTCAATCAGATTGGGGGGAACGTTGACTCTGTTGTTGTTGGGCAACTAAGAGATATTTCTGTATGAGGGCATCAAGGAGACATTATAATGTATGGGGCAACAAGGAAAAACAAGTACATGTTTTGAGTGCTTTTTATTCTAAATGGGCATTTATCACGATATATTGTTATCGCGATCAATTTCTTATTATCATTATCGTGGGAATATTTTTTGTGTCGCCCAACCCTAGGGTAGGTGTAGCACAAGTTGTCAAAAACGGAAAAATTTTGGCATATGAGAAACTTAGCTTAAAGAGTTAGGGTTTAGTAGATATTTTAGATATTTACAATTACATTATGCATTTGAAAGTTGTAATAACAAAGCATTTTTTGATATTCAGTCAAATGAATGTGGATTTTTAGTAAATGATGAGGGTAGTAATGCATAGATATAAATTGTTACTAAAAGTTTATTCGTAGTCAAGAGGCTTGGACGCACAAGGTCTCTGGTTTGGATAAGGATAGGGTCTTTAATAATTGAAGTTGTGTATTGAAGTGTTTTAATCATGTTTTGGTACAGTTTATAGTTATTCATAGACTGTATGTGACCCCAATCCTAATGAAAAAAAATTGAACTCCGGGACTAAAACAGGAAGTTTTGTATGTAAACATCCTGCCAAATGCTAAAAAACTGGTATATGGGTCAAAAATATGCAGGGTTTGGGGAACTCTGGACAGAAAAAATCATTATGAAACCTGAGAACCCCTGGATTTTTTTCATTGTCTTAATTCAGAATTACAGTATGTGAAATTTAAAGACTTAACAGATTGTTTTTTTCATTTGGGACAAAAACAACTCAAAATCAAAATTCAGTGCATTCTTTGAAGTAGTTGCTGGGGACTAGGGTGCTGCTTTGTGGGTGTGATGTGAAAGATTATTCTTTACTTTACAGTATATTTCTAGAATCAAGACCAGGGGCATCATCCCTGCATCATAGTAATGTGATCACACATACATTATTGCAATTCAGCTTGTCAAGGTTTTTGTGCAACCTGCTGCTGCAGAACGTGTGGTAATGTAAAGAAGATTGTTTTCTCCACAAACAAGATGGCCTATGTCTGGTCATGGTAACCTATCCGCAAGCCGATAATAGGGCCTGAACTTGATTTTCGTGCTTGAGCAGTAATCCGGTATCAGTAAAACCTGATTAATCTTTCATCACCCCAACGCAGTGTCTCGCTGCAGGAAGGATTGCGTTTCCTGGCAACCTTCCACTTGCTCAGGGTCAGAAAGCAGCTCTCAGAATACAGAATAAGTGTAAAGCTACAAACATCCTCAGTGTCGTATGCTGACCAGTTTGTGTGCTAGAAAGGAACCATCATGTTACCTTTATTTTTTCTGCTATTTATTATATTATCTTATCTCTGTGTATCCCATATTATAATCTATGCTGCAGTGAGCTTACTTTCTGGTTATGTTTGTATTCTGCATAGCATACTTTACATACAATCCTGTGTATGAAGACGAGAACGCTATTTTATTGGTCTAATGATTAAGATATGCTTCCACTGTAATTTGCATTTTTATACTTTGCTAATTGATATTTTTATTTTACCTTTGAGACAACACTTTTTTGTCGATATTCCTGAATAGATTAAAGGTAATAATAATCTTAATTTGGCAGCTTGATTTTACAGTATTTCATATAAAAATTTGCTTGAAGTTTTAACCGCATTTAACAGTTAGTTCTGCCAGAAACAGGCGCAAATTCAGTGACTAGTGATGGTCACATTTTTCCATTCTCAAAGTAGTGAGCATCATCCTTTTGATGCAAAATTTTTGGATCGATGGACATCACAAGAATAATTTCCCAAAAATCTCCTCATGCAAAATCTGGTGCTCAGTTTCTCCTTTTCATTTCTTATTGTTTACACTATTTCCACTTGTCAGAAGGGAAAACTCTGATCTATTTGTACCAAAATTCACAAGAAGAACTTGGTGAAAAGTTCAGAAGAAGCTTTAGGACCTGTCAAGCATCTTCACCAGATGAGCTGTCTGTCAATGTTTGAGTAGAACCAAGTGTGGTAAATGGACATCACTTCAATAGGGTTGCCTGTACACGTTCAGGTTTTGGTTTTCTGCTTTGACCATTCCCATGCTTCACCAGGAGAAAACAAGCCAGAAACAGGAAGATGAACACACTGGAGCAATTGCAGAGGAGTGGAGTGGCAGGGACCAGGTAAGTATGAATTTTTGGCTTACTGAGGCTGTTTAATGATAGGTAAAACAACTTATTCCCAGCAATCCCTTCAATGTTTTTTTTCTTACATACATGAATCAAGTTTGTTAAGCGTTGTATGTTTTTATATACTTTTATACTTTATTTTATATGAACTCCTTCCTGACCACACCATGTAAATATGTGTGGTGGGGGGGAGTGTTTGGAGTGGAGTGGGCTCATGAGCTGAGCCTCGTCCATGCGGTATAGGTGCTGGCTGTATAATACAGCTAACACCTGTGCACATTTACTGGCATTGGATATAACTTCATGCTTGGTAAATTAATCCCTCAGATGCCACGGTTAATAGTGAATGCATCATCTGAGAGGTTAGTGGAGAGGACTGCCTCTGACCTCCAATTAGCAGCTTAGTGGCGAAATTGGAGGGTGCTGATTGGTTGCTATGGCAGCCAATAGCCTTGTACAGGTTTCCATGCCTCTTAATGCAAACCTGTCACCATGAAAATGTAGCATGTTATAGATCAGGTGGAGCTGAGCAGATTGATATATAGTTTTATTGGAAAAAAAATTCAGTAAAACATTTATTTCATTGATTTAAATTCCTGCTCATTCTATGCTTTGGAGTCCTATCAATGACAACTATCTCTGTATACACAGTCATCCAGCGAAAGCTGTCAGTTACTGAAAGGTCCACCTCCTTGACTCCAAAGTCCAGAATGTAAATGAATATTCAATCTTCTCAGCTCCTCCTGTGCTATACCATGCTGCCTTCAACTTGAGACACCATGTTCAACATGAAGGTTTCTCTTTAGCCCAGGTTTATTAGGAAGTGTAATAAAAAGTGATCAAAAAGTCAAATGTACTTCAAAATATTACTGATTAAAAAAACTATGATTTGCCAGCTCTGTAGGTGGAAATATAAAAGTTATGTGTATGTGTGTCAGAATATGATGATGGAAAAAAATTTTGATTTTTTTTTTTAAATGGTTTTTATTTTTTTATTTGTTTTTGATAGTAGCAAACCACAATAAAAACTATATAAATTTAGTATCCTTGTAGTCATACTGACCCTCAGATTAAGGTCATTTTTAATGCACAGTAAAAGTCATAAAAGTTAAAATAAAAAAAAGGGAGAGTTTAATTTTTTTTCAAATCCAGTGCACATTTTACTCATTTTTTTTTAATACAAGATATTGTAAATTGAATGGTGTCATTAAAATAACACAAATTGTACTGCAAAAAAACAAGTACTCATATAGCTATGTAAACAGAAAAGGAAGGAGGAAAAACAATAAAACTTTAAAATGAAAACTATACTAATTCCAGTTTATGACAAATTTTGGGAAGTCTCATATAGCTGTGTGAACTAAAAAAAAGTGTAATATATAGTTATGACATTAAACATAAAGCTGAAAACTGGCTGGTCCTGAAGGGGTTCAATATTTATATTGTTTCCAGTTTATTTGAATTTTTGTGAAGTTTGGCGCTACAAAATGTTTCTTTTTTTCTTTTGATTAGTTATATGTTGTGTTTAATTGTATAATGTCAATTTATTTTTTAAAGTGTTATAATTATCTTTGAGTTTACACCTTTATAATTACCTTTCTTTTTATAATTACACTACACTACACTACAATTACACTACATCACCAGTGTGTTGCTTGTTATCATGGCCATTAAAGGGGTTGTCCAGGTTCAGCTCTTCCCTCATTCAGCATGAAAAAGTGGAGCATTGGAGCATTTCAGGCTAGGGCTGCGCTATAGACCACTCAGTGCTGGTGATGTCACTGGGATCACTGCTATGCGGAAGCCTCTGCCTAGCAGTGAGAATTAAATCAAAACAGTGATGCTCCACTCATTCATGCTGAATGAGTGAAGAAGGGGTTATGTCTGGGTTCAGCTCTGAACCTGGACAACTCCTTTAATATGGTGTGTCCTTATGAAGAGCCACATACATCGCCACTCTAAATGTAAGCCAGCTTCCTAGATCATTTTCTAGGATCCTGGATCATTTTCCATGCCTAAAACAGACGTAGAAAAAGATTAATGAGATAGGCCGACAGGGTTAGGGTGCCCCGTCTACACCACACCCACTTTTTTAGCCCTGGCGTGAGCGGAGAAAAGTCACAGGTGGAGGACCTCCATGCAAGGCAGGTCTTAGGCTGGAGAGGACACAAGAGATGTCTTGATAGCCAAAGCTAGCAACCACCACTAATCCTAATATTAACTGTATATGCAGCATTTTATTTAGCTATAATATGGCCGTTTAACCAATTAGATGCTGGGGTCACTACCAACAACAGCATCTAAGGGATGTGTTTTTGTTGTGCAAATGTAGTACAACATAAAAAAAACCTGTATAAATGTGTTATTGCTCTAGTTATCCTGACCTGCAGAATAAAGCTAACATGTTATTTCTGCCGCAAAGTGAATACAGCAAAACTTGTATCACGATAAACAGTACTTGAATTGCTGTTTTTTCCTCCACCTCAGAAAGAGTTAATCAAAGTTTATCAATTAGATATATGTACACCAAAATGGTGCCCTTGAAAAATAAAACTCATCCCACAAAAAAAAAAAAAAACAAGGCCCCCTTCCCAGTACTGGGGTGTCAACAGAAGACTTAAAGGGGTTTTCGAGTTTCAAGAAGAAACTGAACAACACGTAGGATCCTTCTGCACCTTCGATACACCTCTGAGGCCAGTGATTGGCTGCAGCAGTCACATGTTTTGTTGATGTAACTTCACAGCTACAGCTGAGTAAACAGAGCCTAGTAGGATACAATATGCTGTCCCGTTTTCTTCCTGAAACTGGGCAACCTGTTTAATAAGTAATGACTCAACAACGAAAAAAAAAATGAAAGAAATGCTTACTGTAGATCTAAAGGCCCAAAAACAGGAATGGCATTCGTGGATGGAAACCACAAAAATGGCTTCAGCTGACCAAAACAAAAACATTGCAGCCTATCTCAGGTTTTTCTGAAACCACCTCTAGTTGAATGTTTTATGGCAGACAAGTCAAAAGTGGAACCTTTTACCACAATGCTGTTTTTGGAGGAAAAAGAATACTGCCCACCAACACAAAAACCTCCCCCCAACTGTGAAACATGGTGGAGAGAGCATCATGGTATAGGCCTGCTTCGCTGACTCAGGGCCTGGACGCTCTGTAGTCACTGAGTGTTCATTGAGAATGATTTATAAGGTGTATCAAAACATTTTACAGGAGAAAGGTCAGCAGTCCATTACATCAAACTGAAGTCATTCAGTGTTCTGATAGAACAATGACACATAAATCAACAAAAGAATGGTTGAAAAAGAAGATTAGTGTTTTGTAATGGTCAAATCAATGCCTTGACCCTAGACTGTATAGGATTTTGTGGCATGGCCTGAAGAAGACTGTGCATCCAAAGCATTCCTGAAATATTGATGAACTGAAAAACATTTGAAGGGAGGAATGTTCAGAAATGACTCCTCAGTGTTGTGTAAATCTATTTGCAGCTACAGTAAGCGTTTGGTGGAGTTTATTGCTGCTAAAAGGATGGATGTGTTACTCAGTATGCTCAATAAAAGATAAGCATTGTGCAACTGTTTGTTTGCTATTAGTTTAGACTAGAGATGAGCAAATCTATTCGCCGCTTCGTAGATTTGATACGAATCTTAGAAATTTTCCGCTGCGAAGCGAATCCGGATTTTTTGAGATTTGCTTCGTTAGATTCGAAAATGTTCTTAAAGCTTTCTACGCATTCGCTACGTACTTGTCCGATAAATTGTACGCTAATGTTACGTATATGTTACTTTATACGCTGATGCGTACGAATTCAGTTAATTAGCAAACATTTACTGTTCGTTATTCGTGCGACAAAAAGCCCGGGAAGAAAGCGGTCACCTGACCTAGTGGGAAGGGCTTGCTCTGATTGGCTCAGGCTCGGTAAGCCAGTGACGCATCAGTTGTGCTGAGACGAGCAGAAGCACTGTCTGTGAAGTTCTGAGAGACAGAGAACTGTTTTGTTAAAATTGGGGTGTAATTGTTCTGGAAATCTATATTACACATATCAGGGACTGCAGGGCTAGTAATTAATCAGACAGGGAGAGAGACAAAGACCAGCTGCAGGGCCACAGTCAAGTGAAAATGTCTGGCGTGGAAAAGCAAAAGGGTTCTAGCCAGACCTCGAGCTCCAAAAAAAAAGGAGAAGGTGGCACAGGCCAGCAGTGGCAAAGAACATGTAGCTGCAGCTTCTACCGGTAGAATACAGAGTAGTTGACCACTGTTCCACCAGGCTAAACCACCAAGGCGCAAAATTGTAGTGGAGGAGATAGTGGATGAGGTAGTGGAGAGGATGGCACACTCATCTCAATCACAGCCGGATGATCTGCTGTCATCTGCTGATACAGTATCATGTAGCCAGGGGTCAGACTCAGAGCTTTCCTCCTGCTCCACCATTCTGCTCCAGAAAAACCCGTCATTTTCGTACCCAATTTGTACGCTCATGCATACGTGTTCACATAAGTTGCGTACCTTTAACAACTGTACGTTCGTTATTAGTGCGCGAATGTTTGCAAAAGATCATATAATACCGTATGATTTGTACGCAGCTTCGCCAAATAGATTTGTATGAGGTACGAATCTTTTGAAAAGTTTGACGAACATTCGGCGAAGCGAATTTTGGATGATTCGCTCATCTCTAGTTTAGACTTTGTATTAGTAATCAGTGCAGAAATGTGGTAATTACAAAAGGTTCACTTACTTTTTCTTTACAACGGTATGTGAGGCTTCTATTTTCCAATATCGCTTATTAATACAAAAGGGCAATTATATTACAATGATAATTTGCTTTTGCTTCTTTTCTGCTGAGCAGTCATGAAATCCAACTGTTGATTCTTGTATATGCAACAGGCAAGGGATACCTTAGTAAACGGAAGTTAAAGGGCATCTGTCAGCAGATTTGTACCTATGAAATTGGCTGAGACTTCATTACATATAAATCTTCTTGCAACTAACGTTTATACACCAACATCAACCTTTTCTTAAAAAAAAAAAAAAAGGGGGGGTGTGGTGTGGGATGGACCATAGTCCCTGGCACACTTATCATAATTTATGCCAGAATCTGGTGTAAATAATGACTGAAATCTACGCCAGCTATGAACTGGAGTAGATTTAAAGGGGTTTTGTGGGTTCAAAGCTGAACCTGAACATAACCCCTTCTACACCCAGACATCCCCGATGCTCTCCAAAACAGGGCAAGGGCTTTTTTAGCCCTACCGGGTATCATCATGGGAATGCTATGTGGAGGCTTCCGCCTAGCAGAGAGCCTGGTGACGTCACCGGCACTAATGGGTGGGCTTTAGCGCTGCTCTAGCCTATGAAAAAGGCTAGGGCAGCACTAAAACCCGCCCATCAGTGCCAGTGATGTCACCAGGAACACTGCTAGGTGGAAGCCGCCAACTAGCATATTAAAAATATGAACAAAGAAGTAGGGCAAGGAAGAACATTGAAGCATGAAATGCTTCAATGCTCCACTCAGAGAGGCTGCCTGGGTGAAAAAGAGGAGATGTCTGGGTTCAGCTCTGAACCCAGACAACCCCATTAAGTCAGACACATAGACTGCCAAAGGAAACAATTCATTTATGATGAGGCCTGTGCCTCATCCTGGAGGTGTGGGGCTTATCAAGACTGGCATGGCACACACTGGTCTTGTTAAATCAGAACCTGTCTACCTTTCCCTACTTGTAAAAGGAGTGATTTGGGTTAAATAAAGAAATTGCTAGTTTTGCCAATTCTTCTTATTCTTGTGACTTGAAAAACGGTGCTTCACTTTAAAAATATATCAGTTGGAGATTAATATATTTCTATAATCATAAAATCATAAGTACACTTTGGTTCAAAATGATACTAGTTACAAAGCCTAATGTGGTGGAGGTATCACTTAGACTGTCTATCTGGAAGTGGTTTGAATAAAAGGAAAAATGTTAAAACTTTTAAGAAATTGCCTTTTATCTTTTCCCATTTTCACCTTTTACTTACAATGTGCATGTTGAAGGTTTCTTTTCCACTTTGTAGACAATGCCTATGATGAAGCAGCCATTGTCTGCTGCTTCTGTCTCATCAGTGAGAGCTGTAACGAACATCCGTAACATGTTTCTTGTAACAGAATAGATTAATCTTTCAGTGGTTGGAGAAAAAGCATCAAAACCTGGTCTGATGTAAGGTAGAAGCTATATGCTTTTCATTCCAGCTGCTGGGCCTTTAGATGCATCCAATTTACACCCTGTTATAGGTCAGCGAGCACAGATACAGAAAGAGCATAGGAAAGTAAGCGTCCAACACCAGCTGAGACCATTGCTGAACTGGAGGAGAATTCTCATCAGGTTCTTTGCCTTTTAGGATGGGTTTACACCATCAGGTTTTCTGATGCAGCTTTTGGAGGAATGGATAAAAAAGAGGGGAGGTAGTATCTGTCCTTTAAGCTTACTCTCCCTTTGTGGTCCACACCTGAGTTTGGCTTCACAAAAACGCATCAGGAAGCCTGCGTGTGGAAACCCAGACTCAGATGAAATGACTGTGTGATAACTGGATAGACAGAATGGTAGATTAGGTAATCCGACAGAAAGAAAGATGGGGATAGCTAGCTAGAGTCACAGACTGGTAGAGTAGGTAGATTGTCAGACCAATTATATAGATGACAGATAGATTATTATTATTTATTATTAAAGCACCATTCATGCCATGACGCTGTACCTATAATAAGGGGTATACATGCATAATACAGACGAGAACAAGACGAGTTACAAGCTGGTACAGAAGGAGAGAGGGCCCTGTCTGCAAGGGCTTCTAACCTACAAGATAGATAGATAATAGATTGAGAGATAAATATTCAGATAGATTTGAGATAATGCATAGATAGGTATAAGATAGATAGATCGATAAAGTGATAATAGATTGAGAAATAGATACCGGTAATTAGATTAAGAGATACATACATATTAGATATAAGATTGAGAGATAGATATCAGATTGATAAATAGATGTTAGATAGACAGATTGGATGGATAGATAGATAGATAGATAGATAGATAGATAGATAGATAGATAGATAGATAAGATAGATAGATAGATAAATATTAGATAGATTAGATGATTGATTTAAAGATATCAGATTGAGAGATACATATTCATATATATGATAGATAGATAAATAGACAATTAGATTAAGAGCTATATATTAGATAAATATTAGCGATAGATAGATACATAGATAGATAGATAAATAAAAAATTAGATTGAGAGATAGATATTAGATAATCAGATTGAGATAGATTCCTATTAGATAGATATTAGATTGATAGATATTAGATAATCCGATACATTTCAGATAATGCATAGATAGGTAGGTAAACATTAGATAGATTATTAAATAGACAGATACTAGATTGAGAGATTAATATTAGACTAAGATAGATACATATAGATAGATACCCCTCCCCCATCCTCCAGACTTGAATGTGCTTATGACACATACAGTACTATAATAAAAGATTCCAGTGCGGCACCATGATCGGTCATTTTAGCAGTATTTGTAACACAGAATATAGGAGCCCATTTAAAGATTGTCCCTGTGTTTTGTATTCAGCGTAGCTAAATGTCTTTTATTTTGTGCCGTCTCTCAGGATTGTGCATGCCAAATAGACATTAGGAAAAGCGTATTTTTCAAATGCTGATTTACCTTCCGTGGCTACTAGAGGGCACTGTGGGACCATAAAAGTAGCCTGCGTTTCTGTGATTTTTATTGTGGAAAATAAAAAAGGAAATCTTTTTAAAGAGCCCCATGCCACCGTCACATTTCCAGCACTTGCCATCCTGTTGTATATTTCTTAATATAATAGTAGTTTTTCTGTGGGAGCTTGCTAGGGGTTTTTTTTGTAAAACCTATACAGTTTCACAGTATGATACATTTTTTTCAGTAGATATATGGAAAACATTGACATCATGAAAGACTTTGAATGAGAAACCAGTGTTAAGATGCACATGCCCATAGCTGTGTTATTTCAGTAGGGTGAGGGAACATAGTTTGGTTTGACCCTGGTTTCACCCAATGTGAGACAAAATCAATAGGTTCCTCCAACAACTTGTAGGCTACCAGCACTGCACAAATTAATATTCTAAAACTAGAAATACGCAATTACCGTTATTATTATACATTGGGGCAGATGTCTAAACAGATGTGCCAAGAATCCATTGCGCCAGTTTTTCTGGTGTCCATCTCTTACATGACATATAATAATGTGCTGCACCTAAAAATGTTATGAAATGCACTATGCTAGACATGCCTTTTTGGATCATAATTTTTTTGTTTTATGTTTAAACATAATTGCACCTTTTATTGTCCTAGTCTAAGCCATGTTGAATCACAACTGGTTCCCTATAGGTATACCAGCTCCGATGAAGTATAAAAAATGGTGTAAAATTCTTTTAGTAGAAAGACCTGTCTCGCATTGTTTCGAAAATAGAAAATCCCTCTGGCACATTGTGTTAGACATTTGACACTTAAACCATCCCATGGCTCATTTTGTTGCATCTTTTCTACAGACTGACGTAGAAAAAAAATTGTCAGATCTTCAAAATCTGGGGTTGGTTTAACAACATAAACACCTTCTACCTTTCATTTACAATTTACAACACATTTAACAAACAAAGAACACACTGTTCATAAGTATGGCACCAAGTAAAAATGACCGAGCCAAAGTGTTATGGAGCAGATGCACCAATATTAACTCCTTTAATCAAAATCACACATGTACGTCATTTGCGTTATTAGGATGTATAGAGTGAGTTCATGAGCTGAGCTTGCTCTGTATGTGATGGCTGCAGGCTGTTTAATAAAGTTGAGAAAAAAAGTTGACAAAAGGCCAAACTGTTCTGCTTACCAGGTGCCACAGAGGTGCAACTGGAATTAATGCAGGCCACAGACGGTACATCTCTAGCCCATCCAATGCTGGGACTATGGCTATATGTATCCATAGACCAGAGGATAAACTCCAAAAGAAGCCTTGTCATAATTCACATTTTCTAATAAATAATTTATGTTCTTATGATCTGGGAACTTGGACGCTTCTTTGGTCTCAAGTGCCATGATTTCTGGCCTTAGGAAACCTACCAAATAACATATTAGTTGAAAAGATTAATATTTCATATTTGTATTCTTTTTTATGTCTGGGTCTGTAAAACTTGCAAGTCACATTATATTTCTCAGAGATACCCACAAATTTTGGCTCAAATTAGAATTATGCCATACAACATTTCACTTTTTGCATGTAATTAGCCAAACTCCTATCACATGACTAAGAAGAGGTAAGATCCTTCAAAAATTGCATACTGTAAACCACTCATGGTCAAATCCCAGAGATACACCTAGTTTTAGGTCTGGTCATCTCTCAGTTGTTCTAGTGTAGATCTCTCACCGATCTAATTACTATGCAGTTCATTATTCTATCCCCATTTTATTTCTGTTCTGTTTCTGTATGTCCTTTTTGTCATCTTTTTGTAACCATTTAGCACTGTACCTTTTTGTATATTAAAGTTTAAATTTAATAAGCCATTTCTTTATGCTCTAAACATACCCACACCCTCTAGGTACCACTTTGCTGTGTTACCATTGAGGGCAAGTGTTCTGGAGGTTTGCTTGTCATATGCTAGAATATTGGGGGCGATTTATCAAACTGGTGTAAAGGAAAACTGGCTTAGTTGCCCATAGCAACCAATCATATTCCACCTTTCATTCTCCAAATGAGCTCTAAAAAAATGAATGGAATCTGATTGGTTGGTATGGGCAACTAAGCATGTTTTTTTTACACCAGTTTTGATAAATGTTCCCCCTTATGTCTTCCTGTAAAGTGTAACCAGGATATTCCATTGGATGTGTGGACATGTTTGGGGGTCGCTTCGGTCTTTGGTAGAATAATGCATTAGACAAGTGTGAAAGTGAGGGTGAAAGCAGAGTTTCCCCTTACAGTCAAATAGATGGTTATAGGTGCTGTCAATGCCATAGTGACCCCCCCCCCGGTGGCTTGTCGTGCTGTTTATGTGCGTGACCATGACATACCCCAATGTATTTAATATTGTGAAACAATTTAAAGTCCTCTGAGATAACGTAAGAAAACATTGTATCAAACAAGTCTGTAAAATTTTTATCCTACGTATTATTTAACCGGAGGTTCAGCAGTTAAACTGCATCGGAACAACCAAAAAACATCACAAAGATCACTCTTCTCTGCAATAGCTATTAACCATGCTTAGATTCTTAAATGGCAACCCCTTGACCTGGTCGTTAATAGAAAGTTTCTCACAGACAAGCCACTCTTGTGCAACAGCTCTCTATTCAGTAAAAAGATGAAAAGGAAAACTAAGCCTCCATATCTGCAAAACATGTATTATTTTATGTTCTCAGACAGCATTTTTTATCTGTACATATGAACTGACTTTTTGTTTTCCAAGTAGCAGTATATGGTTAATGGCTTCCATTCTTCAATAATTGATAAACCTATATGTATTTTCCAGTATTCCTGTGTGCTGTTATCTCTTGATGATATTCAGCAGGGTGGATTACTTTAGTGCATGGGGATGGTTTTTTTGGTAGAGCCAGGAAGTACTAAATGGCTATGTACACCTTCGGAGGCAATTTTTTAAATGATTGCATTTTACTCATTTTTGGCTAAAAAAACACATTTGTTTCTATTGGCCTTTATTAAAATTATTGAGCCGTTCTGTCACAACGGTACTTTAACTTTGTGCCGATCTAATAAACCTTATCTCTAAACTACTAAGAGGTCATAAACACTTATTTAAGCCACATTCTTATCAGTAAGATAAGAACTGAGCTATAATGTTTAGGAGGTCAGAGAGCAGAGATAAGGAGTCCATCAGCTCCTGAACTGATGGAAAAGACAGAAAATCCAAAGGGTGCTACTAGAGAATCTCAGCTCTGTACAGAAAAAGGGACTCCATATTTTTTAATAAAGACCTATTTAAAAATATATATTTTTAGCTCAAAATAAGGACAATGCAGTAATTAAAAAAAAATGCCCCCAAAGGTGTACGTCTCTTCTACTGCACTGATCATTGAACTAGGTTTCCTCTAGAGGGCTGGCAGGTGGGTACTGTACATATTTCCTTTCTTTTAAAGGGAGTTTTTCACCAATAGAATAATTATTTAAGAGCACTGCCCCATAGAAGATTGCATACACATCCCAAACATACATGTGTGCACTTTGTGTCTTTATTCCATGTTCAGGAAAAGCACATTTATTCTGCAGGAAAACAGCTCCCAAGTGCCCAGCTCTGCTGCTTCAAGTGCCCAAAGCAAACCAGACTTAAGAGGGGAGGGCTGCTTTAGTTGCTGATATCTTGGGATTTGTAGAAACAAGGCCAGCTAGAAATATGAGCCTGACCTTGTTTTAAAGCTGGCATTCGAACCTTTCAAACTGTTCCAGAAGATATAGCTGTTAGAAATCGAGTCAGGAGTGAAAGCTGCTTTTACTTTCACTTTCAGCTGGGCACTTGGGAGCTGTTTTCCTGCAGAATAAGAGTGATTTTTCTGGACATGTAATACAGACACACAGTGCACACAGGTATGTCTGGGATGTGTATGCAATCTTCTGTGGGGCAGTGCTCTCAGTTACATACCTCCCAACCGTCCCGGATCCAGTGGGACAGTCCCAGATTGCAGTGGCTGTCCCACTGTCCCGGTACGGGGGAGGTATGTCCTGGTCTCTGGCAGCTGTCTCTGCGTCCATAGTACGCAGAGACAGTTTCCTGTTGCAAGAAGAAGCAGACAGCCGGAATCATCTGCCTGCTTCTTCCATCCTCCCCCCCCTCATGTCTGGGCGGGGGCGGGGCCGGCCGTCAGTCAGCATTGGCTCCGCCCCCTCTAGACAAGAGAAGATCTCCTGCTGGTGATTCTGCTGCTAGGAAAAAGTTAACTATAAGGTTTTTATTTATTTTTTAAACTTTCTGTGAGGGGACTGCACTGTGTTTATTATCCCTGTACTGTGACAGCACTGTGTTTATTATCCCTGTACAGTGACATCACTGTGTTTATTATCCCTGTACTGTGACATCACTGTGTTTATTATCCCTGTACTGTGACATCACTGTGTTTATTATCCCTGTACTGTGACATCACTGTGTTTATTATCCCTGTACAGTGACATGACTGTGTTTATTATCTCTGTACTGTGACATCACTGTGTTTATTATCCCTGTACTGTGACATCACTGTGTTTATTATCCCTGTACTGTGACATCACTGTGTTTATTATCCCTGTACTGTGACATCACTGTGTTTATTATCTCTGATATCACTGTGTTTATTATCCCCGTGCAGTAAGGGGACTGGGTGAGATTAGCTTATAGTGGGTGGAGTTAGGGCGTGGCCTGGTGCTGAAAAAATTTGCCGCGCTATGCGCGCCGCACAATATTTCCCTCTTTCTCTCTTTACAAAGTTGGGAGGTATGCAGTTATACTAGTGAAAATTAGGTGACAGACTCACTTTAACCCCTTCCCGACCGCCGCCGTACATGTACGGCGCGCGGGCGGTGCGGGGACATGACGCCCGCGGGTGCGGCGGGCGTCATGGCCGGCAAGTCTCTGCTGTTTCTAACAGCAGAGACTTGCCGCATCTTACCTCCGTCTGCGGAGACTTCCAGGGCCTTCTGATGCCGTGATCACGGCATCAGGATGCGTCTGAACCCGGAAGCCCACGCTTCCGGGTGGTGTACAGACGCCCCGATTGGCCAATCGGGGTGTCTGTACACCATATGAAAACTGTAATCCTCGCTGGTGAGGATTACAGTTTTCAAACTGCAATTCTTATTCTGGCCACTAGATGGCAGGCCAGGATAAGAAATGAGCAATTCATGGTTTTAACTGCATCTAGTAAATCCATGATTGCTCATAAAGAAAAAAAACAAAACACAATAGATCAGATGATATTTGAGCTTTAAAATAATCACAGAAAAATTAAAAAAAAATGTTAAAAAATATATAAAAAATAAAAAAGATATAAAAGTTCAAATCACCCCCCTTTCCGTATAAGTAAAAAATAAATACCTAAATAACAATAAATATAGACATCATGGGTATCACCGTGACCGAAAACGCCCGTACTTTTAAAATATAAAAAAAAAATTTCAATACGGCGAATTGTGTGGCGGAAAAAAGCGTCCAAATGGCGATTCGCAGTTTTTTGTCCCTTTTTTTTCTAAAAAAAATTAAATAAAAAGTGATCAAAAAGTCATACACACCCCAGAATGGTATCAATAAAAACTTCAGACCGCCCCGCAAAAAATGAGCCCCCATACAGCTCTGTACACATAAATACCAAAAAGTTATAGGGGTCAAGATATGACAAGGAAAAAAAAAAAAGGGCAACTTTCTAATTATTTTATCACCATCTAAACGCAGGAAAAACTATACATATTAGGTATTGCCGGATTCGTACTGACCAGTAGAATGAAAGTAACCGGTCAGTTTTAATGCACATCGAACGCTGTAAATAAGAAACCCGTAGAACTGTAGCGGAATAGCGGTTTTCTTGCAATTTCACCCCATTTGGAATTTTTTTCCCGCTTCCCACTACACCATATGTAATATTAAATGGTGGAGTTGGAAAGTACAACTTGTCCCGCAAAAAACAAGCCCTCATACAGCTATGTGAACAGAAAAATAAAACAGTTATGGCTGTTTGAAGGCAGGGAGCGCAAAACGAAAATGCAGAACCGAAAAAACCTCCGGTCGTGAAAGGGTTAATCTCTTTTAGCAGACTAATACCATTCCTCTAACAAGACCATAAAGGGCACAGTATGATTACAAAATACTAGGTTAATTTCTATTAATCCCAAGAACCTGTCACCATGAGAATGCAATGCAATCTGCAGAAAACATGGTATAGAGCAGGAGGTGCTGAGCAGATTGATATATACTTTTACAAAAAAGATTCTGCAAAACGTGTATTCTATTTATTAAAATCTCTGCTCTATCAGTTACTGATAGCTATCTCT
Organism: Rhinella marina; assembly: GCA_900303285.1. NCBI lineage: Eukaryota > Metazoa > Chordata > Amphibia > Anura > Bufonidae > Rhinella > Rhinella marina. Next base: position 662,111 of record ONZH01004602.1, on the reverse strand, counting down.
GTATAAACACTAAATTGAAGGTTCTCAGTCACTGATAAGACTGCCCATATGGCTGCTTTTCGCATTAGACTATACATCTGTTCAGCTACTCCTGTTCTACAAGATGCTGATTGCACTGTTCATGATGACGAGTTTCCTTTAAAGGGAATACAGTGTGTCATCACAATCTTGGACTATTATCTAAAGTAGTATATGAGTAGTACTGCAGATAAGGAGTCCAGATATCTATTTTTTATTTTCCTACTGCCCCCATTTTCTCGCAGGCAGTTTAAAGCTGCACTGAAATACTGTATATTGTCAGGACTACTGAGCATTCACACAGAAGTCCTCTCCAATATGTTAGTATAGCATTTCAGCACAGCTTTGAGCACTGACAGAGGGGGAATGGGAGGCAGTAGGAAAATAAGAAATTGCAATCTAGACTCCTTATGTGCTGTACTGCTCATATGTTACTGAAGATAATAGTCCAGAATTACGGTGACAGATTGCCTTTAAAGAGATAATGTCAGCTTGAGCAGCAGCGTGAGATCTGTCAAGTACGTAAACAGCTATTCTTTATTTTAGGTCATTCCCCTGAGTTTTGAAAGAAGAAACTGGACAACCTCTTTAACCCCTTCACTACAAGAGCCGTAGATGTATGGTGCTGGAGTGATGGGCAAACATGGTGCCCGCTCGTGCCTGCAGCGGGCTTCATGGCCGGCGGGTCTCCGCCATTTCAAACAGCAGAGACCTGCGACTAATGACCCGACTGGCATTAATGCTGATCGCGGTCATTAAAGTCTTAAAATGCTGTGATCAAGTGACATCATGGCATCTAAAGGGTGAAAAAACCCGTAAGCTTGTGCTTCCGAGCTTCTTATCGGCATCCTCTGCAGCCAATAAGGATGCCAGTAATTGGTTTCAATGCGCTGGGTCTCCCTGAAGAGACCCAGAGTATAAACTGCAATTGTTATTTTGGCCAGTGGAAGACCAACATTAGAAATTAGCAATTCTGAACAATTAACGGATTTAAAAAATCAATGATTGTTCAGAAAATATAAGTTTAAAGAGGATCTTTCACCGTTCCTGATATGCCTGTTTTAATAGCTCCATGCATTCCACACGTACTAACAATTCTGGAACATCTATTCTTATGTCTGTATGTTGTGCCATTCCTTTATTATTTGCACTAGAAGTATGAATGAATGAATGAATTGCCATTAGTCTGCAGTAAGGGTACAGAGGGGTGGTAACCAGTTGGAGGTGTGTACCTGCACAGACTCACTCTGTCCAATCAGTGGTGCCATGTTCAGACTGTTCAGGTACACACCCCCAACTGGTTACCTCTCCTCTGTACCCTTACTGCAGACTGCTAGCAATTCATTCATAACTTCTAGTAGAAATAATAAAGGAATGGTACATCATAGAGCCATAAGAATAGATGCTCCAGGATCGTTTTTACATCAGGAATGCATGAAGCTATTAAACAGGCATGTCAGGAACGGTGACAGGTCCTCTTTAATTCACCCCCTTTCTGTAGAATAAAAAAAATGCATAAGTAAAAAAAATATATAAACATCATGGGTATCACTGCGATCAAAAACATCTGTACTAGTAAAATATAATATTTTTCAAATACAGAAAATGGCGTAACGAAAAAAAAAGGTCAAAATGCCAATTTGCAATTTTTTCATTGCGTTTCTTACCCAAAAAATGTAACAAAATGTGATCAAAACACTCCAAATAATAAAAACTACAGATTGTCCCGCAAAAAATGAGCCCCCACACAGCTCAGTATATATAAATATAAAAAAGTTATGGGGGTCAGAATGTGATGATCTTTGAGTTTAAATTTATTTTTACACTATTTAGACATAAAAACCTATACATATGTGGTATCGTTTTAATCGTACTGACCCAGAGAATAATGTGCGCATGGCAGTTGTGCTGCAAAGGGAACAAAACCCGTAAAACGGTGGAGGAATTGAGTTTTTTCCAATTCCACCGTATTTGGATTTTTTTCCACTTCCCACTACATTGTATGCCATATTAAATGGTGGCATTAGAAAGTACAACTTGTTCCGCAAAAAATAAGCCCTCATACAGCTATGTGAGGAGGAGGTTTATCATGAAAGAGTGTTCCTACGAAAGTGAATTAGTTCTGTACATGTGTTGCTGAGCACCCCATACTTGTTTATTGGGGGATCAGACATTTATGTGACACATAATATCATTATTTGTCATAGCAGATTGAACTGTTTATACAGGGATTTGCTACAGACAAACAATGATCTGTATAGGAAAGATCGATCGCTGTAGAAGTCGTTCATCCTCTGCTGCATGAAAATGCGTATGTACAAGCAGGAGAGAAAGGTTCATTCTCAATGTCCAGTACTTGGGCCTCTTGGTAAGACAGAGGCTAGCCACTTAAGAAAGTCTTCTCCATGTCCCAATTCAGAAAACTGTTCTTGAACTGGATTTTACAAAGCGGTAGATATGCATCTAAACTTGACCTGTCAATACTTTATGCTGCCCTCAGATATGGCCACATCAAGCAGCTGACAGGTTCTCCTTAAATTGAAAGCATCACTGGTAATTATAACTAATTGAATTATCCTGCTCTACCATTAAGACAAAGAAACGCCATTTATCCATCTCATTTATGTCTGTATCAAGGAAAGTTTGGTGACAACCCTCATGGCAACCATTATAATTCCCCCTGGAAACTTCTACTGTCACCTCTGGCTGCTAGAGAGTACATCTTCCTGGGAGTGGGAGATGGAATTAGGAAGATTTAGACTTCAGGAGTGTAGAAAACTTAAGATGATGTTGGACTCTGGTATTACTCTGTGGAACATATTTTTCTTGAGAAAGGTTTACATTGTTCTATTAGTTTTCACTTTTGACACCTCCATTTGAGGGTTCTCTGTAGCATATTTGTAACAATGACATTACTCATTCCAGAAGGCTTGTGTTTTTACCGAGAACAGATTGTTCCCACATTGATTGCATCTTCCTTGTCTTTCAGCTCTACGCTATTCCGTGGTTCCTCACAATGTTCACACGTAAGTCTCAGCATTTCTAGTTTGTCCTTGTGTTCTGTTTTATTGCTTTACGTCACATTTTTTGTTCTTGTCTACAGCCAGTCTTGACATTTGTATTGCATTATGCTTCAGTTTGTTGTCTTTGCTGATCACAGATATTAAATGTCAGCAGACACCTAGCTGCTGCCAGTTCTTGCACACCCTGCACTGACACAAAGGAGTTAAAAGACTGTAGACAGATGGAAGCGGATATGTCATTGAAACTGAGAGGTAGATTGTTGTGGAAAATGAATACGCTGAGTCTCTGCGGAATGAGAAGACCTTGGAGTAATAGGAGTTCAATCAAGGTGGAGGATTAAAACCTACCAGGCCAAATTCATGCCTGCTGATGTGGCTGTTTCTTAGAGAAGGTTTCTTGTCTTATAACTCTACTAGTTTCTCATACTGAGAGCAGGTCAAGTGAAGAACTCTTGTCAGGTTTGATTAAACAATTAATGCCTAGATATGAGAATTGCTTGCATCATCCAAGCAGGAGCAGAATTTGCAAGTAAATCACACTGCTTTTGACAGTGCCAGAACAAGAAGAGGATCTTCTCATTTAACACTAGCCAAAACTCACTTTAGAAAGCAATTTGCACTTCTCTGAAATACTCTTGAAATGAAAAGCCTTCTTTAATAGGTTAAATAAAAATCAAGACAAATGCTTCCCAGTTGTAATTACGAGTCTTTTGGAAGTGAATACATTTGTTCGGTCTTGAAGAGGACACTGGCGCTATAATAACAATCTATTTAAGATGTTGGCATATCTTGTTATGTAAAGTGGCCAGCTACAGCGAGAGGAGCTTAACACTTCCTTAGGTTCACTTCACAGGCCGTATGAATTAGTAATACAAGTATTCATGGCCATTGTTTATCTTATCTATCACTGTAACTTATAGTGGTTTTCCCATTATAGATAGGTCATTAGTCATTTTGTTGGGGGTCCATCAGCTTGTGACTCCACCCTTGTTGTAAAACAATGACTGTTCTACAAGAACTGATGATATGCTAATTTGAGGTGAGATTTTGCATAGCCCTAGATGGGAAAAATCTTACAAGATCGATGTTAAATTCTAGTTATAATAATGAGCGGTGATTGAGAAAACATTACCAACCAGTGTGTGGCAGAAACAATGGTTTTATTAGCGTGGAGAAGTCCTGTCTTAGGCAACATTCACACTGGACAACTTATTCCAAAATCACAGACAGCCAACATTTTTTACGGACAAATTGAAAAATCATAATAAATGATAAAGATTATAAGTAAAGCATGTCATTATAAAGATAAGAATTCATTACCAGCATTTACTGTGGCCTGTAAAATGATGATAATCAACGCCAAAATAATCTAGTCAAGTACCATCGCCCTCAAAAAAATCACAGACACGGCTATTTTTTTTCACGGACACAGGAAAAAAGTCACTTATTTTTACGGACTATCCAGAAATTTCTGGACGGTTGGCAACCCTGGTTCTGAACCTCCATTTGCAGTCCTGTCACTTTTGATGGCAAGAATAGTGCACCATGCATCACAGTTGCTATTAAAATTACAGGAACCATGATGGACACCATTAGTCTGTTCCAGTTGGACCCATCAGCACAGTGTTCTGTTATGAATGTAAGTCACAACACTGATCTAAACAGAGACTTTTTGTACCAAAATGATTATAAGTATGTAAGTTAAAACAATGGTTAACATATATCAATTATTCGTCATTTACTTTCAGAGATCTTGTCTAATGCAGCCATGTTTCCAAAAGTGGCAACAGGAAATGCAACCATATTTCCTGGAAATTTTGAGTTGTCTACTCAGCAAATTTTGTTGTTTATTTAACATGCTGAAGGAGTGGTGCAAAAATGGTGACCAATATGGCTACACCCCCTGTTGTCACCATTGAAATGATAGTTGCGAAAACAAAACAGAAAAATTACAAGAAACAAACATTTTTATAACTGTGAATAGCCTAAACTATAATCATAGCTAGAGGCACCACCCCAGCTATCATTGCCACCCTGTACCACACATTTTGCATAGCCCTGACTTAATGATAGCATAGAAACTACAGTATACTGTATTTTTAAGAATACTCAAGAAAGACAGAAGGAATTTATGGAAGCTAAAAAGACTGAAGAAAAGAAAAGGGAAGAGGCTCACTCATGATTATATAAAAACTCTATAGAGAGGGTGTAACTCTTGGAGCTGGTCATACACATCAGATAAAGAGGTTGTCCAATTATCTAATGTGGATGAGGATGTCCCATGCTCCCTGTTCCTTCTTACTGCACAACTCCAATGGTGGGGGAGTGGTAATCACGCATGTGAACTGCTGCTCCATTCAATGTCTATGTGGCTGATGAGACCTTTATTATAGTTGTGTGTATGTTGGGTCTCCTCCTTTGCCATGGATAGGCAACTAATGTCCTTTGTGGGACAGCCGTTTAAGCTTGTTGTATCTGATGCCACAATTTTTCATTATCCTTTCAATTAAAGAGACGTTTTAATTTTTGTGCCCCCGCCCCCAGTTCTCCATTTTGTAAATGTGTTGATATACACAATTAGGGATGAGCAAACTTTTGAAAAGTTCGGTTCGGCGAACTTTCGTGAAGTTCGGATTCGTACGAACCGAACCTAAAACGAACCTTGCTATAACGGCTGCATAATTGCAGTTACAATAGTGGGAGTCTGATAGGGTATAGTTTTCTTTAGTTGCAGTTGCTATTACAATGAAAAAAGTTGAAAAAATCAAAGTGCAAAAATAGTCGTCGACAGCCAGGTCGACAACATTTGACAGCATTGAAGATGTCCGCTGAAGCAGTCCATGTCATGCCAGAGCACCAAAAACACACGGTAGATCGTGGCACCAGCCCAAGAATAGGCTGCGTTAAAGTCGATGCGGTCTCAGTGACATCACAGGTCAGAAGACAGACAGGCGTACTCCAGCACTTGTATAGCACCCAGTCCAGTATAGTTGAGAAGAGACAATTGACGGAGAAGCAGGAGGCGGCAGCACTTGTATAGCACCAAGTCCAGTATAGTTGAGAAGAGACAATTGACGGAGAAGCAGGAGGCGGCAGCACTTGTATAGCACCAAGTCCAGTATAGTTGAGAAGAGACAATTGACGGAGGAGGAGGAGGCGGCAGCACTTGTATAGCACCCAGGCCAGTATAGTTGAGAAGAGACAATTGACGGAGGAGTAGGCGGCAGCACTTGATAGCACCCAGGCCAGTATAGTTGAGAAGAGACAAGTTGAGGAGGCAGCTTCAGCAGCTCTTGATTGCACCCAGTATGTTTCCAAGTAGACAATTGACGGTGGGGGCATTAGTAGGAGCAGTATTCTTTTGGACCCAGAAGGGCCTAGTACAGAGAACTGAAGTTGGAAGCTAAGAATATCCACGCTTGTAAAAATCAGTTTTTATACATGACAAAATGTTGATGTAGAGTTCAGCACAGGACAGTCAACCTTAAAAAAAAACCCTGTAACATTACAGCTAGTCTAGTAGGATACGGATACGGTTAAATAGACAGCTAACCTCACCCACAGAATCCATGAGGTGAATAAAGGACATTTAAAAAGGCACAGATTCAAGAAGGCTTTACGCCAGTTCCATTATCCAAAAATACGTGTCCAATTTTCATGAAATGGACACCTCACTGGCACTCGCTTTACAAATTGACGCAATTACTCTGGTGTCAAACCTGTTGAATCTGGGCCTATGGCTGTTGGCGAGACATATATATATATCTTTGTTACACCAGTTTGATGTCCTAACCGAGTGCAGCGCCCAACCCAATGGATGTATGCTTTTGTGTTTTTTTAGTGCTGTCACCAGCTGGCTTAAAGGGAACCTGTCATCTCGGAACCCCCCTGAACTAGAGTAAGCATTGTATAGTGTAAGTGATGCTGAATCCGAATATGTAAGCTTTATCTTCATACTCACTTCCATTCTGACGCTGTGCTCCCACAAACCTGCAGTAAAATGCACTCAGTGGACTCTTCTTTGAGTCCTCTCCATTATGTGAGTGAGCACCGGAGTCCACTGAGTGCATTTTACTGCAGGTTTGTGGGAGCACAGCGTCGGAATGGAAGTGAGTCTGAAGATAAAACTTACATATTCGGATTCAGCATCACTTACACTATACAACGCTTACTCTAGTTCAGGGGGTGTTTCGGAGATGACAGGTTCCCTTTAAAGGATAAGTCCGGGCAATTAATACGTTTCTGGTTCAAGTAAGGGCACAGAAAGTTATTAATTGCCTGGACTTATCTTTTAAAGTGGGTAGGGTAAAACCCCCTGATGGGGTATGGGAGTGACCTTCCCGCCCTCTCTTTGGTCACTCCCAAAAAACCTCACCCTATGGGTACCTTCACATGGGGCTGCGGGTCTGCTGAGTAAAATCCACAGGGCATTTTTATACCGTTCACCAAACGGCGTTCAGTACTATGGTGCCGTCTGGACATACGCAGTTCTGCGCTGAACTGGGTATTTGCGTCCAGCCCCATAGTACTGAAGGTGGCATAAAAACAGCCAACGATGCGCTGTGGATTTTAGGCAGCAGAGAACCCCAAAAAAGCATCCCATTGTAAAGGCACCCGTAAATAAGGCAAGTTAACCTGCCTTTCAGCAACTGTTTGTTGCTGTAACTAACTGTGGAGGTTTTTTATATCACAGTTGAAGGACAGCAGCCTCCGTGATATATACCCCATAGACAGCCTTATTCCACGCGTGACTGCATGAGAGGCGTGAAATCATTCGCACAGAGAAGAACCCCATCGGGATTTGCGGTGCGAGATTTTACTACTCTCATGATATCAACAAAATACCTCAAGAACAGTTAGTACCCGCTCACAAAACGGTGAGTAGTGGTCCTTGGCACGGGTGCCAGGGATAGAACCCCACGGCTATAGTTCACAAAAGGTGAAATCCCCACTTTGTGAAGCATAGTCGTGGGGATTATTTTTGGAATGGTACTGTTCTTGGGGTATGGGTTGGACGGTGCACCGGTGTGAGGCATTAAGCTGGTGTGGAGATGTTAAATGGCCAACACACCATGGGCATTAAATTTGGAGATGGGGTTCTGTTTATTTAAATGTATCCGAATTAAGCAGGGAATTTTTAAGGTGATTTTTTTTAATTTGGGGTCTAAGGGGGGAACATTACTTAATAAGTTAAATTACGGATTTTTACGTTGGGTACATATTTGGGATCTTAAGGTCATTTTCTTGGACACACGGATTGCCATGCAAGACGGGTGACTGATGACTGAGGCTACTTTCACACCAATACCGGAAAAAAACGCTTCAGTTTTGTCCCCATTCATTGTCAATGGGGACAAAACTGAACTGAAGACAACGGAATGCTCCTGAAAGCATTCCGTTCCGTCTTCAGACCGGAGAACAAACCGCAGCATGCTGCGGTTTGCTCTCCGGTCCAGGCATCCGCACCAAGACGGATCCGGAATCACCCCCAATGCAAGTCAATGGGGACAGATCCGTTTGGTGTGGACACACCAGTAATCCGGATCTGTCCTCCATTGATTTGCAATGGGGGGTCATTCCGGATCCGGCTACATACATAGATACATACATACATACATACATACACACATACATACTCACATACTCCAGGGACGCCGGCAGCATGTCTTCACGCGCCTCCTGCGCGCAGCTATGACGTTTCCCCACTGCACCCAGCAGAGGGCGCTGTGGGGAATCGTCTTCACTGCGCGCAGGAGGCGCGTGAAGACGTTCTGCCGGCGCCCCTGGAGTATGTGAGTATGTATGTATGTATGTCTGTGTCTTGTTCCAATGTGTGTGTTAACATGTGTGGGGCCAGAGCGCTGCTCCGGCTCCACACATGTATCAGCGGCAGTACGGATCCGTTGGCACCCTATAGGTGCCGGATCCGTGCTGCCGCTAGTGTGAAAGTAGCCTTAGTCATTCACATCAGGCAGGGGGGTGGTATAATCCGATGTAATCCAGGCACGATTCATCTTTATAAAAGTCAGCATCTCAACACTGTGGCAAGAGAGCCTCGTTCTTTGCGGTGTTAAGATGTTACCTGCCACACTGAACACCCTCTCTGACGTGACACTACTGGCTGGGCAGGACAGCAGAGCCAAAGAAAACTCTGCCAGTTGAGGCCAAATGTCCAGTTTCTCTGCCCAGTACTGCACGGGGTCGGTGACACTTTGGGGCAGGGTACAATCCAGGTAGGCAGTGACCTGGTGGGTGAGCTCATGCTGGTCCACGCCATGAGTCCGGTGTTGTGTCCCCTCTTCAGCAGCTGGCTGCATGAAATCGCTCATCAGCGATTGGAGGCTGTAGCGACTTCTCACACCTCCACTAGTGGTGGTGGTAGTGGAGCGCACTGGTTCCCCCCGAGCGGATGTTGTCTGGGAACCTGGCTGGTCTCGCTGGTAAGTAGAGACCAGCTGTCTGGTGAGTAGGTCCCGGTAGTACCCCAGTTTTGCCTCCCTCTCTGATGGCGGAAAAAATTCAGCCATTTTGCGGCGGAAGCGAGGGTCCACCAGGGTGGCCAGCCAGTATTGGTCCCTCTGGCGGATGTCCACAATCTGGCTGTCACTCCTCAGACACTCCCGCAGGCACCTTGCCATCTGCACCAAGAACAATGAGCGCCTCTCCTCTCCACTGTCCTCGGTATAGTTCCAGGGTCTGCTGGGGTCTTCCTCCGCTTCCTCTACCACCTCATCCTCCATCTCCTCCTGTGATTGAGAGGCAGAGAAGCCAGGTGGCGGTGTGTGGAATGGCTGGGCGTACACATCTTCCTCCTCACCCTCCATCTGCACTTCATCCATCTCTGGGCTCAAGGCGATGTTCAGCCTTGGAGTGGTGGCCTGGGAATCCTCGCTGATTATGCTTTTCAGCTCACTTTCCCGAACATGGACGAGTGGGATGATGTTGTTGATCCCATAGTCCTGCCTGCTCACAAACAAAGTCGCGTCCTCAAAAGGGATCAACAATTGGCAGACTTCACTCATCATCTGCCAGTGTGTGACTTGGAAGTCGCAGTGTGGCGTGAAGCTGCCTGATTGGCCCATGAGGTAGTCTGTAACGGCTGACCTTTGCTCGTACAGGCTGTCCAGCATATGGAGGGCAGAATTCCAGCGTGTTGGCACGTCGCAGATTAGCCGATGTTGGAGCAGACTGCGCTGTCTCTGGATCCTGAGCAGGGTGTTCCTTGCAGTGTAGGAGTGGCTGAAGTGTTTGCACACTCTGCGTGACATCCTCAGAAGGTCTTGTAGTGCAGGAAATGATCTACGCACCTGTGCACTATGAGGTTTATCACATGTGTCATACAAGGTGTATGACTCAGCCCTCCCTGCTGCACTGCAGAGGCAATGTTCCTCCCATTGTCTGCTACCACACTTCCCACCGTTAGTTGACGTGGGGTCAGCCATTGATCGATCTCCTCCCTGATGGTCCGGAGGAGCTCCTGCCCACTGTGGCTCCGTTCACCCAGGCTCACCAAATGGAGGACAGCCTGAGAGCGCCGGGCCTGACATCGGTGGTAAGACACCGGGGCAGGTTGGACTGCTGTCAAAGCGGCGGATAGTTGCAAGGTGGTGGAGGCAGAACTTCTGCTTCCCGCTGCTGGCCCCCTAAAGCACCGTGGAGGTGACAGTGGCAAGAATGGGCCAACTTCCTGATGGTCTTCTGGGAGGATGTTGACCCAATGGGCAGTAACAGACATGTACTGCCCTTGGCCATAATTTGAGGACCAGACATCAGCACTCCCAATGAGTCGCCCACCTTTTTCTGCACATAACTGTGCAGTGATGGGACAGCTTTGCCAGAGATGTAGTGGCGGCTGGGGACTCGCCATCTGGGGTGCGCAGACGCCATGAAATCCCTGAAAGGCTGGGAGTCCACGAGGTTGAAGGGCAGGGACTGAAGCACCAGCAGCTTAACCAGGTGTCCGGTCAGTTTCTGGGCCATGGGATGGCTGCTGGAATACACCTGACGTCTGCCCATGGACTCAGTCAGGGATTGCTGCCTCATTAGCGGTGTAGATGGCAGTGACACTGTGCTGGTGCTGGCACCTGAGGCTGACGAGCCCTGAGTTCCACTGAGAGGATGCTGCATGATGGGATCTGCAGTGTATGGTGCATCCTGACAGGAGGTGGTATTGGGGTCACGGTTCTTCCAGACCTGTTGGTGTTGCCTTTCCATGTGCTTTCGCATGGATGTTGTCCCGAGATTATCACCCCTGCCACGACGGACCCTCTCATTGCACAGCAGGCACAAAGCGATGTGCTTATCTTTCCCCAGGCGGAAGAACTGCCAGACGACTAAGGACTGTGGTTTGCTGACAGCCACGGGGGGGGGGTCTTGCTGGCTGTTGACTGCCACTGCTGCCTGAGGGTGCCCTCTCAGGACCAAGGCTTTGAGAGGGTGATCTCTGCCTGGTAGCTTGGCTTCTACCCCTCCCTCTTGTGCCCCAGTTTCTTGCAACAGTGGGATGTTGCTGCGTCGGTGGCACCTCTATTTCCTCCCCTGATGATGAGGATGAAGCTGCTTGAGGGCGCCATGTCCGATCAGCGACATCATCGTCAAACTCGGCACCACTGCTACTTTCCTCCGGTGGCTGGGACAGAATATCAGGTGTGGCACTGGATGCCCCTCCCTGGCTCTGTTGACTGCTTACAGCCAACACCTCCTCTGGAGTCTCACTACGTTCCACCCGCTGACTTTGGTGGACTACTTCCTCCTCCTCATCACTAAAAAGTGGTAGAGACTCCAAGGGCAGATCAAGGTTTGACAACAGTTCCCTGGCAGAAGGTGCCCCAAAGGTGAGTGGCATTCGAATAACAGGGGACGGGGCAGAGGACTCTCGCTGACTGTCCCATGTAAGGGTGGTGTCGGATGATCCAGCGGATGCTTGACTCCTCGTTTGGGAGCTTTGGGCGGTGGAACTGGAGGATTGGGTAAGCCAATCTAGAACCGCTGGCTGTGTGGTTCTTACTTGACCAGTGGCCGTCAGGGGTAGCTGCACCCTGCTGCCACGCCTGTTACCCCGGCTGCCACCAGGCCTGGTGCTGCCACTTCTTCTACCCTCACCGCCTGCTGTTGCACTTCTTGCCTGGGAAGTGCTGGAAGTAGGACGCTTGGACATATTTTTATTGTGTGGGGGAAAATTAAATTATGTATTTTTTTTTATACTTTTTTAAACTTTATTTTTTTTATAACTTTTTTTTAACTTTTTTTTTTTTAAACTTTGTTTATAACTTTTTTTTTTAACTTTTTTTTGTTGCGGCTAAACGGGGTTGATGGCACCCAGCTGAGCAGCAACGTGTATCGTGTATGGTCACGGAACAGGAATGCTACCTGTCCTGACTCTTTTCTCTCACTATTTTTTTTCTCACCCTGTCTCTCCCTAGATGTCACAATTTTTTTTATTTATATGACTTCCTCTCCCTATCTCTACCTATCTCTTGCTTTCTCAGCCTCTTTCCCTATCTATCACCTTAACTTCTAGATCTAGCTTTTTCTTCCTTTCTCCTGCTTCTCTCACTAACCCTTTCTATTTCTTCTCTATCTCTCCCTGTATCTATCTACTTGTTTGATTTTCTATCTATCTATATCTTTTCTCTGTCTATCTAATCTGCTGCTCCTATCCCTCTGAAGTCTTGAGACGCACTGACAAGATGTCGGCGCGCTCAGGCACTTCAGGGGCTGTGGGGTGACGTCAAACATTTTATTTTCACAGAAAACCAGGATACAAGGGATTATAGGAGTAATAATCCCTTGTATCCTGGTCTATTCTGTGAAAAAAGTAAAGTTTTGCGTTACCGTTTTTTTTTTTTTCCAGATTTGTTACGAACTTTTCAAAAGTTCGGTTCGGTGCCGATCTGGTTCGTTACGGTTCGGTTCGCTCATCCCTATACACAATCAATTATTTTAGTAAACTTACATAGACTACTTTCACATTAGCATTTTTGCTGTACGGTTTTGAAATCTCAAAACCACAGCAAAACGCTTCCGTTCTAAAAATACAATCGGCTGCATCTGTCTGGTTATATTATATCAAAAATGAAGAAACCGTTGTAAGTCAATGGGCACCGGATCCAGTTTTTTTCATGTCTGGCATCATTGACTTTTTGGTGCCGGATCTGGATTGTTCAGTTTCCCATGCTGCACACAAAAATGCTGATTGGCATGGGAACGCAACAAACCGGAATGTATTCCGGTGTGTTTCATTTTGTCCCCATTGACACTGAATGGGGACAAAACTGAAGCGTTATTCCTTGGTTTTGAGAGCCTGTGCCGGATCTCAAACCCGGACAGCGCAACGCTGATGTGAAAGTAGCCATATTAATTTATTGATGACTTTTCAACCTCCATTACTTTTGACTGTTAGGTCATGTGACCATTGATGACACTTGCTGGATCCCATACTCTGCTATATTGATCAGGAGTCAATTCCTATGGAAGCCTCAAAGTCTGTCTCATAGGAATGAATGGAATGCATAGAAAAACTAACTTCCTGTCCACATGGCAGATGATGTTGGATCCAGCAAGTCTCCTCAGAGTGTCATGATCTAAGTGCCAAAAGTAACAGAGAATAAAGATATGTCACTAAATCGATGTGTAAATTTATTAAACAAGCCAGCACATTAACATATGGGGGGGGGGGGCACACTGATATCACAGACACAGGAGCAGTGCTTGCCGATCAGAAATAGGGTCCTGGCTATTACTGACAGCCAGGCCCCTGCTGTGTCCAACAGCATCCATGAAAACTCAGATGCCAGAGAAATAACCCCTTAGATGCCGTGGTCAATGCTGACCGCCACATCTAAGGGGTTTATAGAGGATCGCAGGGTGCTGATGATTCTCATGACATTCGAAAGCCATACAAAGGCTTACAGGCCTGCCATGCTCAGAAACCTATGAGTCCCAGCCTCCAGGCAACTGTCAGTGGGAAACTGACAGGTTCAATGCAGTGCAATACAGCATGTATAGTACTGTATTGAACCAGTGATCAGACCTTCAAGGTTTAAGTCTATTGTGGGACTAAAATACCAAATAAATAAAAAAGGTGCTACGGTTAATGCTGACCACCACATCAAAGAGCTTTACAGAGGGAGGGGGCTCCCTATCAACCCATCAGATCCTCATTGTCATATGCAGATGAAAATGGGTAACCAATTGTTGGGTTCTTTTTCTACGGTTACTCCTTGAGAAAATGAAAAATGTGGGGCTAAAACAACATTTTATTGGGGGGAAAAAATCGTCATTTTTACAGCCAAGTGTTTCTAAATTCTGTGAAACACCTATGGGGTCAAAACATTCAATAAATTCCTTGAAGGGTGTAGTTTCCAAAATGTGGTCACTTTTTGGGGGTTGCCACTGGAGGGGTATCTCAGGATCTCTATAAATTTGACATGGCACCCAAAAATCATTCTAGCAAAATCTGCCCTCTGAAAGCCAAACTGTGCTCCTTCCATTTTGAGCCTTGCGGTGTGCCTATACAGCAGTTTATGACTACATATGAGTTGTTACTCTATTCAAGGAAAAATGTATAACAAATTGTGGGGTGGGATTTCTCCTGTTATCCCTTGTGAAAATGAAAAATCTGAGGCTAAAGCAACATTTTATTTGAAAAAATGTTTTAATTTTGACAGCCAGGTGTTTCTAAATTCCATGAAATGTTTGTGGGGTTAAAGCTCTCACTATACCTGTCAATAAATTCTTAAAGGGTTTCTGTCACCAGAAATCACCCTATTAAACCAAGTGTCATTTGCAATGAGCAAATGACACTTGATGCCAGTAATGTTAGTATTATACCTCTCAGTCCAGCCGTTTTGCCAAAAATAGCGATTTTCTAATATGCAAATGACCTCCCCTAGGTGCAGTAGGTGTGAACCTGCACCTAGGAGAGGCCGTAATAACGCCTCTTACCACGCCCCCGGTCGCGCTGATTGACAGGGCCGGGCAGCCAGCTCTTTCGGCCCCCGGCCCTGTACGAGCCCGAAATCCCGCGCCTGCGCATTAATGAAGCCGGGACCCGGGCGGGCGCCGGCTCTCAACGCGCGCTGATCGCAATGCGCAGGCGCGGGATTTCGGGCTCGTACAGGGCCGGGAGCCGAAAGAGCTGGCTGCCCGGCCCTGTCAATCAGCGCGACCGGGGGCGTGGTAAGAGGCGTTATTACAGCCTCTCCTAGGTGCAGGTTCACGCCTACTGCACCTAGGGGAGGTCATTTGCATATTAGAAAATCGCTATTTTTGGCAAAACGGCTGGACTGAGAGGTATAATACTAACATTACTGGCATCAAGTGTTATTTGCTCATTGCAAATGACACTTGGTTTAATAGGGTGATTTCTGGTGACAGAAACCCTTTAAAAGGATTTCTCCAAGTTAAAGGGGTTGTCCGGGTTCAGAGAAGAACCCGGACATACCTGCAATTTCACCCAGGCAGCCCGCCTGAAGAGGGCATCGGAGCAACCTATGCTCTGATGCCCTCCTTTGCCCTGCGCTAATTAGCGCAGGGCAAAGGAATTTAGCCAGGTTCCGGTGACGTACCGGTCCCTGCCGGGCAGAGGCTTCCGCCCGGCAGTGAGCCGGTGACGTCATCGGCGCTGATGGACGGGCTTTAGCGCTGCCCTAGCCAGTAAAACGGCTAGGGCAGCGCTAAAGCCGGCCCATTAAGGCCGGTGACGTCACCGAACTCACTGCCGGGCGGAAGTACCCGCCCGGCAGCGAGTATTTATAAACAAAAGAGACCTTGCCCTGCGCGATCTAGCGCAGGGCAAGGGGGGGGCATCGGAGCATGAGATGCTCCGATGTCCTCTTCAGGCGGGCTGCCTGGGTGAAATTGCAGGTATGTCCGGGTTCTTCTCTGAACCCGGACAACCCCTTTAAATTTTGACCTTTATTGATAGACTTGTATGGGAGCGATCCTTCCTATTGAAATGAATGGTGCGGTTAGGTGTAATTACACCTACTCACCACTACCCCTGTTACGGCCAGCATGTAAACAGTGAAGAGGAGGCAGCGCTGACACGGTGCACGCCTCCTCTTCAAACAGCTGATTGGCGGGGGTGCTGGGTGTCGGACTCCTGCCGATCTGATATTGATGACCTATCCTGAGGATAGGTCATCAATAAATTTAACTTGGAGAACCCCTTTAAGGAATTTAGTCTCCAATATGCAGTCCATTCTTGGGAGTTTCTACTGAGAAATGATGCTAAAAAAAAACATTCCAGCAAAATTTGCCCTCCAAAAACCAAATGACGCTCCTTCCCTTCTGAACTTTGCCGTAGGCCCATACAATATTTTATGACCACATATGGAGTGTTTCTGTAAACTTAAAGGAAAAGTGTCGCCAAAATTTTAGCTGCTGGTTAAAATCAGATTGTAGCACATCTCCTTTTTTCTAATCTGTTTTTATTCTCTAATTGCAGATTTATTTCTTCTATGGGGGCATAGTGCCTGACCTGTTCTTAACAGCATTTAGAAAGCATTAAAAAATTGCTTTATGGCAGCTCCATGGGCCATAGACACAATGTACATGAGGGCACCCTTTTGACTTACATGGGAAAGTTTTCAAGGAATGCTCTGTGACTAGAGATGAGCGAGCATGCTCGGGTGCAATTTTCACTTATTTGCGTACGCATTTTAAAATCGGTACGCTAATGCATAAGCATATTTTAATCTGTACACTAATGCGTACGCATTTTAAAAATTTGTACGTTATGCGTACACATTTGTGTACAAAAATTAAATTAAATTAAAATATGCGTATGCATTAGCGTACTGATTTTAAAATGCGTAAGCAAATACGTGAAAATTGCACCCGAGCATGCTCGCTCATCTCTATCTGTGATCTTTGACAATCACTTTTTGTGAATGGAGGATCCTGTGTTATCTATACACAGAGATGATATCATTACAGGCAGGATTAGAATGAGTTAACTGATCTGTATAAACCAAGAATTGGCCCAATTGTTAAACATAGTGGCCAGTGCAAAAACTGCAAGATTTTATTTTATTTTTTTAAATATATGGAATACACTGAAAACATCAAAAAATATTTAAGAATATGTTAAACATAAAAAAGGGATTTAAACAACAGGTCATTTTCTGCTGACACATTCCCTTTAAGAATCAGAACTGAGTTTTGCTTTGCTGTTAACCCTTGCTGTGTTACAGGGGGGAAAAGTACAAAAAATGCCATTTTTAAATTTCACCTCCATTTTGCTTTAATTCCTGTGGAACATCTAAAGGGTTAGCAACATTTGTGAAATCAGTTTTGAATAATTAGAAGTATGTAGTTTTTAAAATGGGGTAATTTATCGGTGTTTTGTATTATAGAAGCCTTCAAAATCACTTCAAAACTGAATTGTTCCTTAAAGTCAGTTTTGGAAATGTTCTTGAAAATGTCAAAAAATGCTTCTAAAATTCGAGACTTCTAACATCCTAAAAAGAATTCCAAAATGATGGCAATGTAAAGTAGACATATGATGAATATTAATTAATAACTATTTTGTAAAGTTTGAAATATCTGTCTTAAAAGCAGAGAAATTCAAATTTAGAAAATTACAAATGAAGGTATGGTGTGTCCCGTAAAAAAACTGTCTCAGGGTCGCTTGGATACGTAAAAGCATTTCAAAGTTATTACCACATAAAGTGACACATGTCAGTTCTGCAAAAAAGATGAAAACTGTCTGTGTCTGGAAGGGTTTAATTACTAGAACACCTATTTTTTTGTTTCTGTCATTTTGAGCTTCTCTTGTGCGTTAATTGTATATAGCTATAGATACCAGATCACCTTCACTTTAGTAATGTGAAGTGTCATTTAGCTAATTTCAACTGCCACTCACATAATTGTAACTTGGCTGCACACTTCTTTCTAAACAGCCGTATCAAAGTAGCTGGAAATTGTCAATTTTGTTACTGAATTGGCAAAGTATCAGAATTTTAATAATAGATTATATCAGCCCTGTTATTAACTACAACTAAAATCTGTGATTTAGCTCATAGTCATTAAACGCTCTTTAATAATCCGTTAATATTTATCTAAAATTCTTATGAACAATGTTAATTATATATACTGTCTATGTGTTTATAAATATATATATATGTTCATACTCAGATGTAGCATGCTCTGTTCTGTAAAGTGCTCTACAATGACATACAATGCCTATGCCATTTGAATAGCTCAATCACTCATTTACTTTGTATTGGAGCAGTTGCACTATTCAAATTGTGCACAAATGTTCATTAATGGCGCTAAATAATGTTCCTGACGCAAAGAACTTTTGTTTAGTGATTGTTACAATAGATAGATAATAACACTAAACCATAACATATAAATCACCTGCCCAATATTGCATGCTCTTTGGCTGCACAGCCCCACATGCAGAAAGTTGTAATGCACTGTGTGTTTTTGCACCTTTCCATCATAACCAGTGTAGTAAATTCTGTGTAATAATGTGTTTAATGGTCACTGAGTTTTCAAGAAACTTTTGTCATTGAGACATATTAAAAGTTTTAATCGATGGGGGTCTGAGTACAGAGACCCCATCTATCACTGAAATGAGGAGAGAGAAGAGCTCACATAGCGCGATATGCGAGCGCTTCTCTCTCCTCATTCTAGGAATCTGAGTTTTTATGTGTATGTACTCTGAAACGCTACAGTAATTTTAAAAAGAGCTGGGCACATCACAAGGGTCAATCAAGTGGAGCCAGGCGGGGAGAGTAGCAGTAGGGAAGGGCACCCTGAAGCCCTGATCTGTTATTCAGATCTCTGATTCTCGTATTGGGAGAAACTAAGGTGATAGATGTGTATTAACCCTTTCAGCCCCAGAGGTTTTATCGGTTTTGCTTTTTCGTTTTGCGCTCCCTGCCTTGATACAGCCATAACTTTTTTATTTTTCTGTTCTGTTTGCGGGACAAGTTGTACTTTCCAACGCCACCATTTAATATTGCATATGGTGTAGTGGGAAGCGGGAAAAAAATTCCAAATCGGGTGAAATTGAAATAGAACGCAATTCTGCCACAGCTTTACGGGTTTTTTATTTACGGTGTTCGATGTGCATTAAAACTGAGCAGTTACTTTCATTCTACTGGTCAGTACGAATCCGGCGATACCTAATATGTATAGTTTTTCTTGCATTTTGATAGTGATAAAAAAATTATAAAGTTGGACATTTTATTTTTTATTTTTTTTTTTCAGTTCTTGACCCCTATAACTTTTTGGTATTTATGTGTACGGAGCTGTATGGGGGCTCATTCTTTGCAGGGCGATATGAACTTTTTATTGATACCATTCTGGGTTGTGTGTGACTTTTTGATCGCTTTTTATTTAATTTTTTTTTTAAGCGACAAAAAATGGCGAATTGGCCATTTTGATGCTTTTTTCCGTTTCGCTTTTTTCACTATGGGAAATATTTTTTTATTTTTATAATATGGCATTTTCGCACACGGCGATACCCATGATGTGTATTTTTTTTTTTTTATTATTATTTATTTATTTTTATTTTCGTGAAAGGGGTTGATTTGAAGGTTTACGTTTTTTTAATTTTTTTAATTTTTTTTTAAACTTCATTTTTTTTTGCACTTTTTTATAGTTCGCATAGGAAACTATAGGAAGCAATCATTGTAATCATGTAAATGCATTGGAGTCTATGATGATTTTAGTGCTTTTCTATGGAGCCCTATTACAGGCAAGGGCTCCATAGGAAAGCCTATGCAGCAACCTCCTGTCATTTACTATGACAGGGGCTGCTGCAGGCACGCTCCGGCTTCTCCGATCACCACACGGGGGAGCCGGAGTTACACCGGAAGCGTACGGTCGCGGACGTTAGCCGCGGGTGCCTGCTAGTTGGATATGCAGGTCACCCGCGGCCATCACACCCGCTCCTGCACGCCATGTTTAAAGTGGCGCTGGTCGGGAAAGGGTTTAATACCTTTCTCTATTACATTCTAGGGCGTTCATATGTTAGAGGCATGCCATTCATCAGCTAAGTCCTTTGTAGGGCTGGGCAATTAATCAAAATATAAATCAAGACTGACTGCCCAACCTACTCTATTTTTGGTCTTTTCTGTAAGGAATCCTTGCTGTGCTCTATATAGTCTCCAGGGGTAGGGGAGGGACCTTTCTGCTGTCTGCAGTGCTTAGTCCCTGCTGCGCTCAATATGGTCACACTCTAACAATGGAGGAGGGGAATAGAAGCCCTTCAACATTTTGACAATGCTTGGGAATACCCCTGTATGTTTAAATTTTGGCTTCAAGACCTGCTGTATGGGAAGCAGAAACTCTTACTAGTTAGCCACACGCGCAAAATCTCAATAGTATTCTTCACATTCATAATGTACTTGTATCTAAAGATACATCTCTATACCTCAGTATATTGTAAGTTTTTTAATGGTTAAAAGCAAATACATATTGTTTTAGTACTTACAAAAAATGTACAGATGGAAAATGTATAACAATAAACACATTTTTGTTATACAGTACACTCTATGAAATTAATTAAAAAAAAAAAAACACTGGAACTCCCATTAACAGCAGCTCAGATGGTGGTGATAGTCTTGTAATATCTAGACTGCAGCCATTCCATTTCCTATGTAGTATATTATACAGTGACATGCAAAAGTTTGGGCACCCCTGGTCAAAATTACTGTGAAGCAGGTAAGCAAGTTGAAAATAAAATGACTTCCAAAAGGCATAAAGTTAAAGACGAAACACACTTCTCAACATTTTAAGCAATATCAGTGTATTATTTTGGTTTTGTACAATTTTAGAGTGAAAAAAAGGAAAGGAATACCTTGCAAAAGTATAGGAATCCAAAGAGATTTGAGTGCTCAAACTGTGACTGAGGTCTTAGACCTTAAATAGCCTTTTGCGATTTAAGGCTTGTTCACAATCATCATTAGAAAAAGCTAGATGATGCAAATTTAAAAGCTTTATGAATACCAAAACTTCTAACCTTGTTCCAAAAACAGCAGCCATGGGTTCTTCTAAGCAGCTGCCTAATAGTCTTAAAATGTAAATGGTTGAGGCCCACAAAGCAGGAGAAGGCTATAAGAAGATAGCAAAGCATTTTCAGGTTGCCATTTCCTCAGTTCTAAATGTAATTAAGAAATGGCAGGAAACAGGAACAGTGGGTTCTTCTAAGCAGCTGCCTAATAGTCTTAAAATGTAAATGGTTGAGGCCCACAAAGCAGGAGAAGGCTATAAGAAGATAGCAAAGCATTTTCAGGTTGCCATTTCCTCAGTTCTAAATGTAATTAAGAAATGGCAGGAAACAGGAACAGTGGAGGTCAAGAACAGGTCTGAAAATTTCAGAGACAGCTGCTCGTAGGATTGCTTAGAAAGGCAAATTAGAAACCCCGCTTGACTGCAAAAGACCTTCACAAAGATTTAGCAGACTCTGGAGTTGTGGTCTATTGTTCTACTTTTCAGCGACACTTGCACAAATATGGCCTTCATGGAAGGGTCATCAAAGAATACTTCTACAAAATTCAGTATCAGAGGTTTGCAAAAGACCATCTAAACAAGCCTGATGCAGTTTGGAAACAAGTCCTGTAGAATGATGAGGTTAAAATAAAACTCTTTGACCACAACGAGCAAAAGTATGTTAACAGAAAAAAGGGCGCAGAATTTCATGAAAAGAACACCTCCCCAACCATTAATCATGGGGGTGTATCAATCATGTTGTGTTGCAGCCAATGGCACGGGGAACATTTCACAGGTAGATGAAAGAATGGATTTTATTAAATTTCAGCAAATTCTGAAAGCAAACATAAAACCAACTGTAAAAAAAGCTGAAGAGGATGGCGTATACAAATGGGTAATTATTCTAAACAAACCTCAAAATCCACAATAGACTCACTCAAAATGTGCAAGCTGAAAGTTTTACCATGGTCCTCACAGTCCCCTGATATGAAAATCATTAAAAATCTGGATGGACCTCAAAAGAGCAGTGAATGTAAGATGGCCCAGGAATCTCGTAGAACTAGAAGATTTTTGCAAGGAAGAAGGGATGAATATCCCTCAAACAAGAATTAAAGGACTCATGGCTGGCTAAAAAAGTGAAAAAGCTAAAAAGCTGTGATACTTGCCAAAGGGGTTTCTACTAGGTACTAACCATGCAGGATGCCTAAAGTTTTGCTTGTGGCCTTTTTCCTATTTTGTTATTTTGAAAATGTAAAAGATGAAAAAAAATGCTTTTGCTTAAACGTTCCATCTCCTGTATATATTTAGCTGCTGTTTCCTAAATGCAACAATACATGTATCTATATCGCCCTTCCACTGATAAGTGAAAGGTTGATATAGTGGTGGCATGGTGGAAAAATCTGGCACCATTACGCGAGCCCTCTTTTCTATGTACACCAATCATTATAATGTTTAAAGTGGTGCCATATTAGAGCTTGATGGATATCACAATACTACAGAGCATACAATTTATCTGTAAGTATCATCTAGCCATGTGTTTGGAGGGGCTCATTGAAAAGAAATATACTACAGGTTATACTGAGAACTGGAATTGAAGCAAGGCATATTTACAATGCAGGACACCTATGAAGAGGACGATTTCATGTGGCCATTAATTTCCCAGAACACATTCTTGTTTTTAAGATGTGGAAATGGTCAAAAAGCTGAATTCCCTGCAAGGAATATTTTACATTAATGATTGAACACAAACATAGTGATTGAACTCTTGTCCGTCCTATTTTCTCACTCTGCAAGAAAAATTAATTTCTGCCGTTGTAAGGGCAGCTCCATTTTATGCTGTCGGTGAACTCTCACCTCTCTGTTCATTTGTGCAAGGCATGGAAGCACAGATGCGATGAGCAGCATTAATAAGAGGAGATAAAAGCTGCTCTGTCCTTTGAGTCTAGTGAAATGCAGCAGCATGTGTAGCAGAAATGTACCGATTGCTCTTGAGGTTACAACAGGACAGCAAGCGGAAGCTTCAGAATATCAATTGTGAAAATCATGTTGTACTCTTGAGCGTCGTGTAAAATGCAGTGCCTAGAATTTACACACATTAGATTCCTCCTTTGAATATCTTAGGCTGCATTCACACCACAGTAAAGAAAAAAAAACAGCCCGTAAAAATTGTTAAACTGTCAGTTTTTCATACCTTTTTTATACCCTTTATACCTAAATTTTGCTTCCGTGTGTCACTAATTTTTTTATTCACTTCCCAGCCATGTAACCGTATTTAACAGCTATTTGTCATCTGTTCACCATTTGTTTTTAATAGCGGTTAAAAAATGGAAACATTTAATTGCCCATTTTTTCACAACCTCCTTCCTCTACTCATGGTCTCCTAGCAACCAACCAGTTTTTAATGGCTGTCAGATGGATGCCACTCTGTAGAACCATTCTATGGGGTCTGTCAAAATGGTCAGAAGTAGGACATATCCTATTTATGACGGCCATTATTCATGGTCTGTTAAAACAATGGACGTGTGAATAAACCCTGTCGCAGGTCCGTACTTGTGGCAGGGTTGGCAATGACACATCGTAGGCTTCAGAAGTTAAAAGTCCAAATAATATTTATTTTCTCCAAAATAAAGAAAATAGTTGCATCCAAGTTGTACATTCACTGGTATAAATTCCATGGCAAAAGGACACATAAACATAAAGCAAACATCTTGCCTGTCTAGACTCTAACTAAACATAGGTTTCCTGACCTAAAATACTCAGAAACATATAAGAGATCAGGCTTAACACAAGGTTTCCTCCCTGGCTGTGACGCTCTCCGCTGCGATTGGACAGCGCTACAGCCAGGGAGAAGGAGACGCCCATTGAGAATCTCTGGCGTCTCCTCCTCCCTGTTCCGATGCTGTGAATTTACATAGCGCGCGCGGGATCTTCACAGGGACGCAGCGGGCCAATGGAGTTGCGGGCCAACGGAGTAAGTACCCCCAACTTCCCGGCCCATGCCCTCTAAAACCTGCTACTTATTTAGCAGTGTGTCGACCCATGAAAGGTCCTCTTTAAAGAAAAGTACAAACTACACTTTGCTGAAACCACCCAGCTTTCCTGGATTCATTTACCCTACCCATCTGAGTATTTTGGCAGCCATGTTACAACCCGTAGGCTTCAATTGTTTTGTACCTGTGAAACTGGCTGGCTTCTTGCATGTGCACTTGGCAGCTGAAGGCATCTGTGTTGGATCCATGTTCAAGTGTGCCCGCATTGCTGAGAACAATGATGCTTTAGTATATGCAAATTAGCCTCTAGGAGCAATGGGGGAGTTGCCGTTACTCTGACAGGCTCAGCTCTCTACAGCTGCTGCACCCTCTGCTGACTTTAGGAGAAATCAGGGCCAAACATGATGACATTTACTGTGCCTGGCCCTGTCAATAAAATGCTATGGGTGCAGCATTTGCAGAGTGATCTGAGCCTGTAGGTGTAAAGGCAATGCCACATTGCTCCTAGAGGCTCATTGCATATATTAAAACTTAATTTTCTTAGCAATTCAGACACATGAACATGGGACCACCACAGAATCCTTCAGCTGCCAAGTACACTTGTAACAGGTCACCCAGTTTCACAGGAACAAATCTGATGCCCTTTAAGACTATATTAGCACAATAGTGAAAACTGACCATTTAATGGCCATTTTTTAGAACAATTGAAGTCTACAGGTAATATGTTGGCAGGTAAAGTACTGGATGCCCTTTAAAAGAGCAAGAAGTGAATGGAGTGGTGGTCATGCATGGACACTACCGACCCATGCACACAAGGGACTCTTGAATCCTTATTCTCCTAATTGGTGGAGGTCCCAGGAGTCAACCCCCAGTAATCATACATTTATCACCTAACATGTGGATACAAAATCTGATTTCATTGTAAAGCATGTAGAATCCTGTGTTCATGGTTGGGTTTTCCTGAAGCTGTTGTTGATAGATAAGATCATGCTGCTGTGGCTTCTGCTTTAAAATAAAGGGGGACAGTTTTCTATGCCAGTCTTAAAGGGAACCTGTCATCTCCGAAACACCCCCTGAACTAGAGTAAGCGTTGTATAGTGTAAGTGATCTTCATACTCACGTCCATTCTGACGCTGTGCTCCCACAAACCAGCAGTAAAATACATTGAGAGGACTCTTCTTTGAGTCCTATCCATTATGTGAGTGAGCACTGGAGTCCACTGAGTGCATTTTACTGCAGGTTTGTGGGAGCACAGCGTCAGAATGGAAGTGAGTCTGAAGATAAAACTTACATATTCGGATTCAGCATCACTTACACTATACACCACTTACTCTAGTTCAGGGGGTGTTTCGGGGGTGACAGGTTCCCTTTAAAGGGTTTGTGTCACTTCAGCATGTGGCATTTATCATGTAGAGAATGTTAATACAAGGCACTTACAAATGTATTGTGATTGTCCATATTGTTTCCTTTGCTGACTGGAATTAGTTCTCCATCACATTATATGCTGCTTGTTTCCACTGTTACGTCCACCCTGCAATCCATCAGTGTACATTGTACGAAAAAGTGCCGGGCTTTCTGGTGGCCAGTACAGTGGGAACTCACATAGGCTGGTGCTTTTACCTATATTGTGCATGCACGACCACTACTGCTGGATTGCAGGGTGGTCGTAACCATGGAAACGAGCAGTGTATAATGTGATGGAAAAATAAATCCAGCCAGCAAAGGAAGCAATATGGAGAATCACAATACATTAGTAAGTGGCTTGAATTAACCTTCTGTACATGATAAATGCTATTTTCTGAAGTGACACAACCCCTTTTAGTCCCAATGTGCAGGCCTCTAAATAAGTTTGCTGCTTTCTCCAGAAGATCGCGTGACAGCAAGGGAGCTGGCGTAGATTTAAGCCATTTTGCAAGCCAAAAACCGGGCCGGAAAAATGATAAATGAGCTGTGCTTGACGGCCCAGCCACCTCACCTTTTCTTACCATGCCCCCTTTTTTCTTCACTCTGGAAAAGTGGTGTGTGCAGGGAAAAATTGCAGATTTTGCCCCAAAAATGACATTCAACAAAATCTGTGACTTTATTGCACCACAGAGTGGCTTATATGAGTTAATAAATGTACCCCACAATCTTTACTGTTCAGTCTAGCACTTATATGTGTCCCTCTGCTCCATTAAATGTATAAGGCCCCTTTCACACGAGCGTGAGACTCGGACGTCTCCCGCATCGTGTGCCGTGTACTGAACTCCCGGCACTAAACGGGCGTTACATAGCATTATACTGATTTATGATGCTGTGTAACCCTTACAGTTCTGGAATGTGTTGGATAACACTGTCAGCATTATGCAACACATTCCAGAACTGTAAGGGTTACATAGCATCATAAATCAGTATAATGCTATGTAACCCCCTTTTAGTGCTGGGAGGTCAGTACACGGCAAACAATGCGGGAGACGTCCGAGTCCCACACTCGTGTGAAAGGGGCCTAACTGTATTTGTGGGCAGTAACTTTTCCATCACATAAAAGTAGTGAAAATGAGAACTTTATCTCACATCATCATGCTATTTGACATTGAGATGAGTGTCTGTTCCATTTTTATATCTACGTAACTTTATTCTTTTCCTGTTATCCTCTTTACAGATGTCTTTCCTCTGCACAAGATCTTCCATTTGTGGGACACTCTGCTCTTGGGGAACGCCTCTTTTCCTTTCTGTATTGGAGTGGCTATTCTGCAGCAGCTGAGAGTCAGGCTTCTCGCTAATGGATTTAATGAATGCATTCTCCTATTTTCAGATTTACCAGGTAAGCTATTGCCATAAAATCTAAATGTACATGAAGAGCTGGATGATCTTTTGGTCTATTATATGTCACCTTTAAAAATCACGGTTCTCATGTAGCACATGCTTTTATATTTTATTCTGTATAAAACGTGCGTTTTGAGGTAGCACGTTTGTGAACTTTATGGCTGCTGGCAGAAAAGTAAGCCAATTTATCAAAATTGTCTTAATAAACCAGTCCTCACTATAAACCAATACCGTATTTTTCACCATATAAAACGCACCGGCCCATAAGACACACCTAGATTTTAGAGGAGGACAATAAGAAAAAATATTTTTCATTAGACCTCTGCTCACAGCCCCAATCAGACCCCCAGTGTTAATCAAACCTCTGTTCATAGCCCCAATCAGACCCCCAATATTAATCAGACCTCTGTTCATAGCCCCAATCAGACCCCCAATATTAATCAGACCTCAGCTCACAGCCCCAACCAGACCCCCAATGTTAAAAAGACCTTTAATCAGACCTCAGATCAGACTCCAATATTAATAAGACCTCAGATCAGACCCCAATGAGAATGACCCCCAATCAGACCTCAGATAAGAGCCCAATATAAATAAGACCTCCCAATGGGACCGCAGATGATACCCTAATACCTCATATCAGCCCCCAGCCTCATCTCAGCAGTCTCCAGCCATATATCAGCCCCCAGCCTAATCTGAACAGACTCCATAATGGAAGCGCTCATTAGTATTCGCCCCATAAGACGCAGTGACTTTTTCCCCCAAATTTATATAGTTTTACAGCTTTTTTTTTAAATAGCATCGTTGAAAAAAATATATGCT
The DNA here is from genome assembly GCA_900303285.1 of Rhinella marina. Classification (NCBI taxonomy): domain Eukaryota; kingdom Metazoa; phylum Chordata; class Amphibia; order Anura; family Bufonidae; genus Rhinella; species Rhinella marina. The sequence goes on along the minus strand of ONZH01004602.1, from coordinate 634,507 downwards.
TTGTGTCCCCATATTCTGACACCTATAACTTTTTATATTTCAATGTACAGAGCTGTGTGAGGGCTTTTGCAGGTGAGCGGTAGTTTTTATTGGTACCATTTTGAGGTAATAGGACTTTTAATCACTTTTTATTTCCATGTATTTTTTTCCTGTTACGGTGTTCACCTTGCAGGATAAATACTTGGTTAAATACTAAGTTAGTATTGGACATTTTCAGACACTACAATACCAATTATGTTTATTCTTTTATAAATTTTTTTTGTAAAATAGGAAAAGGGTGTTGATTAGAATTTTTATACTTTTAACTTTTAATGTTTCTCAGAACAATTTCTTAATTTTTTTGTCTGGGGGACTTGAACATGCGATTATTTGGTCGCTTATATCATGGACTGTAATACTTTACTTTTGTGATCTGTGGTGCTTGAGACATCTTCCTATAAAGCCTGGCCACAGATAGATTGCTATCGCAGGCTTAGGAGCCTTAACAAGAACCTAGGCTGCTATGACAACTGATTTTGCCACTGGGCCAGAGGCAATTGTAGGACAGCTAGCACCCGCCACGTATGGAACAGGATTATCTCCTGAGCCTGGTTCATATATGCCAGATACACATCTGATCTACATGTGCATACTATTGCGTTCAGAGGTTAAAAATTAAAGTTGGGCTGTGATTGTTTTATAAATCTCTCTGGATGTCTGTGAAAAAGTCCATGACTACAGCTCTATTTCCTTGTCTAGATGATGACTGTCTGGGTATCTCAGATTAATGACTAGGATATATTTTTCATGATTCAAGTAGATCATCATAGGACGTTTCATATCTTGATTTTCTATTAAAATTGCTGTTCTGTGGAAAAAGAGACAGGTTCATTTGTTTGTACGATGAAATCCTATGATCTTTTTGGTTAAATTAAGAGGCATTCCCTAACGGCAATGTTTCTTGCAGAATTTGACCTCTTTCACACAACAGTATTTTGCATCAGTATTTGTAAGCTACAGATAAAAAGTATCATGGAAACATTTGTGCCTCGTATGTGTTTTGGATCACAAATACTGATGAAGAATACTGATCGAATACTGATAAAAGTGGCCTAAAGTAAGGGCAGACATAGTGGAGATTTTCATGTTACATGTGGGTTCTGCTACAGAACTTTCATCAGATTTGCATACACTTTCACTCTTTGAATTGCTTATACATTTTTTGTTCAGTACTACTGTCTGTACTGGTATTATTGTTTTTTTTATTTTTCTGTGCGCTGTCTTCTATATAAGCCATTCCACATAGGACCAGAAAGTACCTGTAATATGTTTTTAATGTGCATAGGCAATTCTGGAAGACATATTAAATTCTTTCAAGGGATTTCCTAGGATTTTGATATTGATGGTCTATCCTAAGATAGGTTATCAATATCTGATCTTCAGGGGTTGGATCAGCTGTTCCCGAGAAGCTCATACATTGGAAATAGGCACCAGATCTTCACTGCTACGTCCACTGTGCTGTGGGCGTAGCTGATTACTGCAGCACTGTTCCCATTCACTTGAATGCTGCAGTTACCAGGATTACACAATGGATGTAGCTGTGTACTTCAGGTGCTGGAAATATGCTACTCAGGAAGAGCTGATCACTGGTGGTGCAGGTGTCGGACCACTGCTGATCAGATATTGATGGCCTATCCTGAAGACAGGCCATCAATATATAAATCCTGGAACACTCCTGTAATTAAACTGAATTTTGTTTGATATTGAACTTGTTAAGAGTTGATGCTCCTGGCACCACCGTAAATTTCCATCTACACATCTTTTTAACACTGGTATTGTGGTTGCTTTGTGGAAGGTGGGTTGCCTTCGGCATATTAGGAAGGATAGTAGTCAGCTGTGGCCTAGCTCTGCTATTTATCCCCAGGACACATTCCTGTCTCTGAAGAACCAGAATTGCCCTCTTCTGAGAGGAAATTAAAACATCTCACTCAGGTGCAACTGATATATTGTATTGTTTGGTCTGTGGGAGAGAAAATTCATATTTCTTAAAGCAGATCTTGTTTATATGATTAATTGACATATCCTTTTAATTTCCGGAATGTGAACCATCTTGTCATTAAATCAGTCCAGAATGCCTCAGTTGACTCTTCTGTAGAATACTACTTTCTCATTTGTACAGTACAAATAACTTGAACTTTATTAATGCCTCTAGATATTTGAATCTTATTGCCTTCTTCAGGCTATCATCGGTAAATAGCCTTTTAAATCCTTGGTAGAGCGTGTATTACTATATTTTAATAAGAATTCATAGTCTCAAAAATGTTAAAAATTTTGTAAATAATCACTGGTCAAACTGCTTTGATCATTGTTCAGAATAATAGAGAAAAAAACTTTCAAGAACTATTGTATCTGACAGTATTGCAAAGTGAAAAACTTTGAGTGAATTGGAAATTAGTCATGAATCCCATTAAACACTTAAAGACTACCAAATATGCATTTATAGAAGATAGCAACTAATGTGAAAAGCAAAGGGCATGGTGCTCCGTAGTGCACACCATATGTTTGTAAAATTATGTCATAACGAGAGCAATTAATATTGCTCTCACCTTATGAGATTGTGCTATGTGTGCACAATCCCACTGTAGGCCTGATATTACAGTAGTCCTGCTACTTCTGCTGCTGTTTGGCTCAGTCACAGAGGTCGTAGTAATTTGTGTTCGTGTGTATAATGTATGAATCATGCATCAAAAATATAGGACACTTTGAGTGCAGGTAGACGCTCACAGGAAGGTATGTGAAGATGATGTTTTAGGTGCTTTGTTAGAGACTACCCGTTACGGCACCGAACTGGCACCTTCATCAGGTGTAAACAATCAAAGAAAAAACACATGGGTTTAATCACATGTTTGATCAGGAAAATATCAAGATACCAACAAGAAGAAGGTGAAAAGGAAGCTGATACCCAAAAGGGAAGAAGGTTAAAAATCTGATACCAGCAGGAAGAAGGTCTAAAGAAAGCTGGTGCCAAAAGATAGGTCAGAATCAGAAGGAAGAAAAAGGGTTGAAAGGAAATTGACGCCACAAATTGGTCAAGTAAACAGTCGTTTAAATAAATACATTAATAAGAACGTCAGAAATATGTCATAAAATGTATAATAAAATGTTAGAATTTAGTTATGAGTGAAAAGGGATTCAAAAATAATCATGAAAAGGGTGTCACTGATCCATCATAAGTGCATATGTATAAGTATTTAAAAATTGATAATACGGGGCGTGGCCTGACTATGGCGCCGAGTGCACGCACTGCTTAAGAGCTCCGGCCGCCCGGACGAGAAAACGCCGGCTTTCCCACTACTTAAGGTGCTAGGCCACTGATGGTGAGGACAAGAAGAGGGTCCCGAGCCACCACCACCCCAGCTGGGACCCCGGCCACGCAGAGAGGCTTACGGCGTTTCTTCTCCCCTGGGCCTGGACGGGACGCCTGGCTGCAGGTCGCAACCCGGAGGCCGCTCCCTTTCATCCCGCTCAGCCTCCTTCAGTGTCCCCGCACCCTGAGGCATCGCGGAGGTCTCCGGTGCCCAAGCCAACCCCAGGGGCCGAAATTAGAAGCTCCAAACTAGGCCAAGGCTCACCTTCTATGGCCTCCAGTCCTCTGCCGCAGTGCACCACCACGAGGCAGCCGCCATCTTCGGCCAGCAGCATGTCCACACCACAACCTCTTAACGCAGTAGAGTGGGACAATCCTTCAGCCCCTGATTGGGACTGGAAAGCTCACATGAAGCTACTCCCTACCAGGCAAGAGATGGAAGAATTTGTGGAGCGGCTGGAAAATTCCTATAAAAAGGAAATCTCCAATATAAAAGCCAATATACAAGCAATAGAGGAGAAAGTAGAGGAAGTAGCTTCCATGCATGACCATACCGCCTCTAAAGTGGATCAATTAATAACCAGAGGTGAGGAGAGAGACCGATATATTTTCCAGCTTTATCGCCTTCATGACGACCTAGAAAATCGCAACAGGAGAAACAATATTAGGGTGAGAGGGTTGCCAGAGGCTACCAAGTCCGAAGACCTAATCCCCACTCTACAAGGTCTCTTCAGCTCTATTCGAGGTAAACCCATCTCTGATAGACTGGAGATTGACAGGGCACACAGGGCTCTGGCCCCGATCAATCCTGATCCCTCTAAACCGAGAGATGTCATTTGTAGGTTGCACTATTACGCGGTGAAAGAGGAGATAATGCGCAAAGCATGCAATTTCACTACCATTGATTTTGATGGAACTGCTCTTACACTCTTACAGGATCTCTCATGTTCTACTCTGGCTCAGAGACGAGCCCTCAGGCCTCTACTAGATCACCTCAGAGCTCACGAAGTCCAATATTCGTGAGGTTTCCCCTTCCAATTAGTGGTACGTAAAAATGGCCACCGCCTGGAACTGCGTGATCCAGATGATCTACCTACATTTCTCCAGGCTCTGGATTTGCCTCAAATTCAAGTACCTGACTTGTACCACCTTCCTCCGTTGCCTTCTCGCTCTCTACTGCGTAAACAAAGAGGGAACTTTCAAAGATCTCACAAGGATGTCCAAACTAATTGATCTGACTGTCTGCCGCACCTTAACAGGCTGCAGTTTCCTTCATCTCCAACTGCTGGACTAAGCGGGTTCACACCTTCCAGAGTTCCCTAAGCTACCAATGACTTCTAGGGTCCACAGTTTTGGGCCTATGCTTGCCACTCTTTGGTCTTACGTTGTTTGTGTGCCTTAGGTTTTTGCCTATGTCTTAGATTGTATCTTCTAAGTTTGGGAAAGCTTAACATGGTTTACTTAGTTTATTGTTTCAGATGTCTCGTCGGGGACGGCTACAGGGTTCCGTCATTGGAAGTCCGTCTCCAATATATAACACTTTCTCTGACGAAAGTGTAGTTGCACCCCTCTTTACTAAGGGGTTTCTTCTTCTACATTCTCTTTCTGTTTGATATCTTTTCTTTTTCTCTCTCTCTTCAGCTTGATCTCATTTCTTTTCTCTCTCCCTCCCCCCCCCCCTTTTTTTTTTTTATCACTCAGTTTGGGTCATGGCTGCTCAGGGTGTCAGGCTTGCCTCACTAAATGTCGGGATTTAACGTACCTGAAAAGCGCTCGAAAGTGTTGTAAGGCATGCACAAAGAGAGGGTGCAAATTCTCCTCCTGTAGGAAACCCACTTTAAGCAGGAACATGTGCCAAAAATTTATTCCAAATATTACTCCTACTGGGCCCATAGCACAAACCCTGAGTCCAAATCTAGAGGGGTCTCTATCGCTTTACATAAATCTCTACCTTATTCTTTTCTAGATCAACAGTCTGATCCTCAAGGTCGGTTCCTGTTCATGAAGCTGCAGATCCATGGGAGAACGTACACCATCGGAAACATATACCTTCCAAACAACAGACAGTGTAAGGCCCTGTTGGGCATACTAGCAAAACTTGACGCATTTGCCAAGGGCATACTATTTCTGGGGGGTGACTTTAACCTGACATTAAATCCAACTCTTGACTCCTCCATGGGTAGATCGACAATTCCCGAGTCTTCCAATTCAAGGGTTAAACAAGCACTGCATTCCCGACAGCTGATAGATGTATGGCGGATTTTACACCCAAACGTCAAAGATTATACCTACTTCTCGCCTACCCATCAGTCATACAGTAGGCTAGATAAGTTTCTAATTTCACACCATGCATTAACTTTTCAGGCATTATCTAATATAGGCTCCTCGATTCTGTCTGACCACTCACCCATCTATCTCTTTCTGGAACTCCCAGGACTAGTAGCGACTGAATGATCCTGGCGCCTCAATGAGGCCCTGCTTCGAGATGGGATCTGCGCGAGAGCTCTAGAGTCTGCCATCAAACATTTTTTGTCGGATCACTCCAACGACTCCACTTCCCTCCCCCTACAATGGGAAGCATTGAAATGTGTATTGAGAGGCATACTTATACAAAATGGCTCATGTCTCAAAAAAGAGAGAGCTTTTAAAATTCAGCAGCTTATGAACCGAGTGGCAGAGTTAGAGAAATACCATAAACGCACCTTGAAGCCTGAGACCCTGGCTGAACTAACACTGGCAAGGGATGGATTATAGGACCTCGTCTCTGGGTCTTTCAGCAGGAATAGGGAAAGGTTCCGTAGTGAATCAATATGAAAAAACTAACAAACCTGGGAAAGCTTTGGCTAGATTCATACACCCTAAACAGCAGAATATTTATATTCCCCACATCAGGGATGAAAAGGGCATCCTAACACATCACCCTAGCCGAATAGCTAAGGTCTTCAAGACCTTTTATGAGTCCCTCTACAACATCAAGGGCCAATTAGCGGATTTACCTCAGTCGGACTTGGACGCACGGATTTCTGCTTATGTAGTGGAGACGGCTTTGCCCTCTGTTTCCGAGTGTGAGAGCTCTTTACTGGAAGAGCCTTTCACGGAGTCAGAAATTAGAGCGGTCCTATCTCACCTTAAAGGTGGGAAAAGCCCAGGCCCAGATGGCTTTACAGCACCCTTCTTTAAGAAGTTTGAGGAACTCCTCACACCATTTCTCCTGAAAGTGTTCAATGACATATCCCCAGCTAATCCCTTTCCCAAGCAAGCTCTAGAAGCCCACATAGTAGTAATCCCAAAACCCAACAAAGATAAAACTATTGGTACGACTTATAGGCCAATTTCACTTATCAATTGTCACATTAAAATATACCCTAAACTTCTAGCGAATAGGCTTAATGAGTTCCTCCCATCGATCTTACATGGGGATCAGGTCGGCTTTGTTCCTAAGAGGGAAGCCAGAGACAACACGATCAGAACGATTAATCTTATCTCCAATGCTAAAATAAATAAGATTTCCTTATGCCTTCTTTCAGTTGACGCTGAAAAAGCGTTTGATAGGGTTAACTGGAGATTTATCATAGCTTCTTTAAAACAAATTGGCCTGGGACCCCAGTTCATTGACAAAGTAAGCGCTTTGTACACTAACCCTATGGCCAGAGTAAGGGTGAATGGAATTCTGGCTCCCTCTTTCAATATTAGGAATGGAACCAGACAGGGCTGCCCCCTTTCTCCCCTCTTTTATGTCTTGGTAATGGAACATCTGGCTACTGCACTAAGACTGAATCAGGATATCAAGGGCATAACAGTGGGTAGGCGCCAGCATAAATTGCTTTTACTTTATGTATCTAACCCACACATTTCACTACCATCTATTCTTCAAGAATTCAAAAGATATGGACTTCTTAGCAATTTTAAGATCAATCTCACTAAAAGTGAGCTATTAAATGTATCCCTCCCAGAATCCGATATGTTACTTCTGAAGAGAAACTTCCCCTTTCACTGGCAGGCCCAGAGCTTGACTTACCTTGGTCTTCAATTGCCGACACATTTGCACCTGCTATACCCTCTCAATTACCTGCCGCTTCAAAAGAAAATAATAAAAGAGATGGAGAGCTACTTGCGCAGATCCTTCTCTTGGTTTGGAAGGATGGGTATCATAAAAATGGACATACTACGGAGGTTCCAATACTTGTTCCAGACAGTGCCCATCTGTGTACCAAATACCTTTTTCCTAGCTGTCCAGAAAGCTATCACACGGTTCATATGGGGAACAAGTAGACCCAGAATCAAGGTGAAAACCCTGTCGAAACCTAGACTCAAGGGAGGTATAGGATTACCAGATATCAAACTGTACCATTCCTCAGCAGTTCTTATGAGAATCCTCAATTGGTCTCATAGGTCATCTCCAAAATTGTGGGTCCAGATGGAATTTGATACCTCTCCAATGGACCTGTTACTTGCTCCTTGGATACCCCCGGACATCAGACCTCCGTCAGAGAACTGGCCTTACTTAGTTAGACATACTTTGACATGTTGGGATCAGTGGATCGCTAGATCACAGATATCTAACAGATCAGGCCCTATGACCCCCCTTATGGGAAATCCAGCCTTTCCCCCCGGCCTGGGAACAACCAGATACTTGATTTGGGATAAGTCCTTGTGTCCCAGAATATGCCATAGCTTGACAAACGCGAAGATCAGAAGCCTTGACTCCTTTACTCAAGAGAGTAGGTCCACTCAGCCTTTATGGCTTATGTATGCTCAACTAAGATCCTTCTTATGTCAGTTTTCGGAACAGACTCTAGCTCTTAAATTGACAGACTTTGACAACTTATTTTTAAAACCCGACTCTCAGTACAAACCACTGTTGCAGATGTATAGTATATTAGTTTCCATCAGTAATTCAGATAGGGCTCCTTTCTTCCTAAAATGGGAAGAGGACCTACAGACCTCATTTACTCAGGAGGAGGTGGTCAAGGTGTGTGCGTTCTCCCATGGATTATCTATAGCAGCCCAGGCTAAAGAAAAGATCCTTTCCAGATGGTACTACTGCCCCACGACGCTCCACAGGATGTTTCCTTCTACATCCAACCTTTGCTGGAGATGTAACCGTGCAGAAGGAACCATGCTGCATATATGGTGGGCGTGTCCCATCATACAACCCTTTTGGATTCAGGTGTTTCGGGTATTTACTGAATTTTCTGGCAAGAGAATTTCCAATACTCCCAGAGTAGCACTGTTATCTTTGATCCCAGGCACGATGGCCCAAGCAAAAAAGAGTGCTTTAAGATTCTTCCTCATTGCAGCGAGATCTGTGATCCCGCGACATTGGAAGGAAAATACTCCACCCTCTCTGTGTGAATGGGCCACGGAACTTAAACACATATTTCGCATGGAGGAGCTTATAGCTATCTCCCATGATCAATCAGACAATTTTCTTAAAAAATGGAGGGCGTTTTCGATGTTTCTGGAGTCTGCAGACTTTTCTCGGATCATTATAGATTTCTCTAGATAGGGTGATTGGAGGTTCTGACTTTGAGGGAGAGTATGGGTATATTGACTGTCTCAACCAATTGTTGAATTGAACTCAGTATGCCCTTCGGGAGCTGTACTTATCACACAACTTGTGGTACCTCGTATATCTTTATATCTGTAGGGCTGAACAGGGCCCCGGCACTCTTATTGGGTATGCCTCCTTGGCGCTGGACTTTACAAGTTGGGATAGGGGCGAGCGAAGTACATACTAAGAATTGATGCTTCATATACCTGCCTTCTACTCTCCCGCTCGTCAATCAGATAGTCAGTTTCACTGTCTTTAGTTTTCATGACGAGCTCCCATACGGGTCTCTCCAAATACGACGAAGGGAGAGTTCATAAATAAAGGGCTTATTCCCGGGGCGGTGCCCGCTATACCGCGCACCCATATAACATGCCAGACAGATCAGTATTAACGAGAGAAAAGGAGTTACCACAACTAATGCCAGTTTGGTCATCTTATACTTTATTTGATTTTTTAAGCCAAATGTAATGTCTGGGTCAACAGGACCCTTGTTTCTTCACCATGTTTTGTTACAAAATGTGTCTTGACTCTTGTAATGATTATAAACCTTAATAAAATCAGAGTAAACATAAAATTGATAATACATAGTAGAACATAAAACATAATTGGTAAAATATAGTGTTACTTGATGCAATAAAAATACAGGAACCAAAGTGTGGGAGTAACCTTATGAGTCAATAAGTTAATTGAAGTCCTCCTGGTTCTAAGCATTCTACCTTATAACTCCAGAAGGATTCTCTCTGCTTTAGCCTCAAGAATCTGTTTGGTATACTGGGGAGATCTGTTCGATATGGGTTATCGAGATGTTGCTAAAATCTTTATTGTGCAGTAGCAAGCAGTGTGGTGAAATACCATTAGATATGTTGGACCGGTGTCTGTTGATCCTACACCTCAGGGGCTGGATTATTTGCCCAGTGTACTGTAAATGTCAGGGCCATTGCAGTGAATACACATGATCACAACCACAGTTAAGAAAAGTTTTGATATTAAAGGTCTCATTAGACAGTGGATCTAAATCTTGTTGTCCTATGGATGAGAACTGTTTCTGCCACATTTGAAAACTATAACCCCCTATAACAATTGAGAAGATGATGCCATTCCTGGACTGTACATTTTGTAGTTGTCTAGGGGCTAAGATATTCCATAGGATGCTTCCCTTTGACTACCTTCACTTGATGTTTTCCCACTCAGTCATTTATTTTAACACTGTTTTTTGCTTTGGCTGCTTACATTTGAAGGTGCCAGTTCCATGCAAAATGTGTAGTATCTAATAAAGGACCTAAAACTTCATATTTATGTGCCCCCATGTTTGCTTCTACCTGTGCTGAAAGTGGTCCCAGATCCTTTGATGAATGTGTCTTAACATTTATAGAAAATGGTCCTGGTCATTGAAATTGTGCCATTGCACACATATCCAACAGATCAGAGTGATCACATATATCAGGAGCATGGCTGTTACCTAGGAGAGGAGAAAGGAGGTTTTTGTTTCCCTTTTTTTTTTTTTGGGGGGGGGGGGGTTCCTTTACAGTGTAAACTTAGCCTAAAAACAAAATGTATGAACTTATCTTACCAATTTAAACTAGATTAGATGTACATTATTATGGAACAGTCATCTTGTCTGAGCATTCATAGTCACATGAACTATAGGCCACAGTGGACAGTAGAATTTGATTGACTTCTGTGGGAGAGTTTTCTAGACGTGCTCTGTGATTATGATTTCTTTATGATTGGAGAGGGATATAAGCTGTGATCATCATATATTAGGCACCCTGCCTAAGCCGCTTCCAAGGTATCGCGCTGAGCCAGCCAGAATCCTGTCTACAGATGGGTATCTGGTCTGGCTGTATTTCCTTGTCAAATCCTAAGGCTTGTTGGAAAGTCAGATCTTGACTCTTGACTCACTTCCAATAGGTGGCACTGGTGAGATGGTTCTCTTTCTTGGGACATACCTCTTTGCATATTCGTTTCTCATGGAGCATTGCCAATAAGTCTCCATACCATAGAGTACTTCCAGTAAGTCTCCATACAGGACTGGTCTCTTTGAGGAGATTCAGCACCCTGCCTGAGTTGCTTCCAAGGCATCGCACTGAGCCAGCCAGAATCCTACTCCATACTGATGGTAAGCACCCCAGAACAGCTGTTTATGGATGAATATATGGTCTGGCTATATTCTCTTGTCAAATCCCAAGGCTTGTTGGAAAGTTGGAGTCACTTCCAATAGGTGGTTCTGGCAACATGGTTCTCTTTCTTGGGAGATACCTCTTTGCATACTACAAGAGTGAGGTACCAGAGATGTGAACATATCCTTTCAGAAAAAGCCAGAGGATTTGGGAGATACCTCAGCACACACCCAGTTCTGATTTGAAAACAATATAGCGTCATCCACCAGATCATTCAACATTTCAACGCTACATGGGCTTTTTTCAAGCTGCAGGACTGAAATGTTGCTTGATCCGGTAAATAGAACTATACAGCTTTCTGTGCAAAATTTGACATGTGCTGCAGTTTCTTCCAAATCTTTTGCTGTTTCCTGGGGCTCATGAGTTGGCACTACTTGCAGCGTTGGAGTATGTACACAGCTACTATTTTACGTGTGTATATAGTATATTGCTGGTATCTACAATCTAGGAAGAAGGAAAGACAAATACTAATGTGAGGTCATCACTGTAGAACTTTAACTAGGATAATAGACTTATGTGTAGGTATGGGGACAAACACTGTTGTGACATCCTCAGAGTAAAATACTCCCTAGATAAAAAACAAAATGCATACACTATGGTGTCATCATGGCATCCAAACTCTAAACAACCACTTATGTGACATCACACTAGAATTATGCTTTATGATATCATCATCATTTGACATCATGACAGAAGTCTGCCTTTGAAAGAAATAAAATTATTTTTTTACAATAGATCTCAAACACCTTTGATGTACTAAGCCTAGGTTAACCCTTTCAAGACCAGACCAATTTTCATTTTTCCTGTGTCTTCCAAGGGCCATAACTTTTTTACTTTTCCTTTCACATAGTTTATTATTATTATTATTATTATTATTCACATTGTTTATTATTTGTGGGACAATTGTCTAATGCCACCATTTCATATTCCATAAAACGTATTGGAAAGCTGGAAAAAATTCTCAATAGAATGGAATTGGTAAAAACACATTTTTGCTGCAGTTTTACATGTTTTGCACTTATGGTATTCATTGGATGAAAAAAATGACATGTTACTTTTATTCATTGGGTCTGTACGATTCTGATTCCAAATTTATATAGTTTTTGTTATGTGTTAATGCTTTAAAAACAAAACAAAAAAAAGTCAATTTGGGCATTTTGACTTTTTCCATTACAGAAATACTTTTATATTTTGATTGGCCATTTTTGCACACGGTGAAGCCAATAGTTATTAATTCAGCTTTTTTTTACGGTGGATACACAAAAGCAGTAATCTATCCTGCAGGTTGAACATCACAAAAAAAAAAGCAAGAATGACTGCTTTTGTGTATCCACCACAAAAAAAGCAGAATTAAAAGCTATCAAAGCATCTTATGTACCCCAAAATGGTATTGATGAAATCTACAAGTCGTATCGCAAAAATCAAGCCTCCACACAGCTCAGTAGTAAGAAATATAAAAAAGTTATAGATCTTGAGATGCAGTGATATACAACCATTCTCTTTTCTTTTTTTAAGCAGGGGTTTTATTGTGCAAAAGTAGTAAATCTTTAAACTATATGTATTTGGTATCTCTGTATTAGCAGCAGCCTGGGAGGAGGGGAGGAGTGGTAGTGGCTCTGGATATAACAGTTATTCACATAAATCAATGTGGCAGTCCTCAGACGGATGCTTCTGAGCAGTGGCAGAAGGATGCACCCTTTCTTCCCTCGTAGCACACCCTGATGTTGAGGCTCCTGCCTGTGTGTGATGTTGAGCCCCTTGGTGTTATGAATGTTGTATGGGTGCAATGCTGGAGATGGAGGTGCTGGGAATGGTGCTATCGTCAGTAACCAGGCCAGTTGTAGAAAATATTAAAGAGCAGATTGTAGTACATTCAATGGTGTCAACCACAGTTCCAAACAATTCATAGTGCAGATCTTCCCTGATAGCAATATATGAATATGAACAATGGTTGTACTACACCTTCTCTCTTTCTTTCCAGAGTCTGTCTCTCTCAACAGTATCCAAAGCTGGCAATAAGGTTCTTGCAAACTTGTCTTTAATTCCCAAGCTGAGGGCTACAGAATTAAGATATGGCTAGTCATGACCATGTGAAAATGTGGGTGTGGAAGGTTGTAATAACAATGTCTCTCTCTCACTGCAGTAAAGTCTTTATCAACCTTAAACAGGGAATACCTTACTGACTGATTCCATTGCTCAGCTTTGCAGATTCTGGACCATCTAGTTATTTCTTTCTCTCTCTGTAGTTCTCTTTAAAGATAGTGATTCTCTAGGGCCCAGGCCTAGTCTTCTGAGGAGTGAGCACATGTAGCTCCTCTATCTTCCTCAGCTAACACTAGAATGAGCTAGAGGTGGACTTAGGTCCATCTCCTAGCCTCCTACAAGAGGAAAGTCAAGATTGTTAACCTTCATTGTTCCGTACAAGACGATATGAGTATAATACAACATATCATAACATTACATAGAACTAAATAACATTAAATATCAATAAACAATTCCGGGGTATTGCATAATCGTACTGACCCAGAGAGTAAAGTTATTGTGTTATTTATGCAGTAAAGTGAGCTTTGCAAAATTTACAATGTAAAAAGTCAATGGTGGTATTGCTGTTTTTTTTATTTTTTTTTATTCCTCTCCAGAAAGAGTTAGTAAAAGTTAATCAATATGTTTTGTGTACTCCATTAAAAAGTACAAAAAAACCCTACTTTGGCTACATCAATGGGAGAAAAAAGCTAAAGTTCTTAGAATGCAAGGAACAAAAAAATTTTTAAAATTGCTTGGTCACTAAAGTGCAAAATGCATACAGGGAAGGATTTAATAAAGATAAAAAATACACGCTACAGTTTAGCAATAGGAACAGAAATTTACATTGATTCGCTTGCAAATAGAAATGAGTGTTCATTAACCCCTTCAACCCCAGGCCTGTTTTCACCTTCATGCCCAGGCCATTTTTTGCAAATCTGACATGTGTCACTTTATGTGGTAATAACTTTGGAACGCTTTTACTTATCCAGGCCATTCTGAGATTGTTTTCTCGTCACATATTGTGCTTCACGACAGTAGTAAATTTATATTTCATTTTTATTTATAAAAAAAATACTAAATTTACCAAAAATTTGGAAAAATTAGCAAATTTCCAAATTTCAATTTCTCAGTTTTCAAAATAAATAGTAATACCTCCAAAAATAGTTATTATTTTACATACTCCATATGTCTACTTTATGTTGGCATCATTTTATAAATGTCATTTTACTTTTTTAGGACGTTAGAGGGCTTAGAAGTTTAGAAGCCATTTTTCAAATTTTCCAAAACCATTTTTTTAAGCACCAATTCAGATATAAAGTGATTTTGAGGGGCTTACATAATGAAACACACCCATAAATGACCCCATTTTAGAAACTACACCCCTCAAATTATAAATGGTATTTATAATTATAATGGTTTTTTGGTAGATTATTCATGTTAATATTTTTTTTCTTGCAACACAGCAAGGTTTAACAGCAAACTAAACCTCAATATACATTACTCTGATTCTGCAGTTTACAGAAATACCCCATATGTGGTGGTAAACGTCTCTATGGGTTTGTGGCAGTGGTCAGAAGGAAAGGAGCGCCATACGGATTTTAGAGGCAGATTTTGTTAGAATGGTTTTTAGGCACCATTTAATAATTGAGAGACCCTGACGTACCCATACAGTGGAAATCCTCATAAAATGACCCCATTTTCGAAACTACACCCTTCAAAGAATATATTAAGGAGGGTACTGGCCACTTTGACCCCTTTTTACGGAATTTATGGAATTTGGAAACACTTGGCTGTGAAAATAAAAAGTTTCATTTCTTCCAATAAAATGTTGCTTTAGCCCCAAATTTTTTATTTTCTTAAGGGGTAACAGGAGAAAAGCACCCCATAATTTGTTACCCATTTTCTCCTGAATACGGCAACACCCCATATGTGGTGGTAAACTGCTGTGCGGGTACATGGCAGGACTCAGAACGGAAGGAGCGCCATATGGATTTTGCAGAACATATTTTGATGGATTGGTTTGCGGGAGCCATTGATTTTTATTTTTTTGAGTTATTGTCTTATGTGGGGGCTCATTTTTTGCAGGATGAGGTGACGTTTTTATTGGTACCATTTTGGGGTACATAACACTTTTTTATTGCTTGGTATTACACTTTTTGTGAGTCAAGGTGAAAAAAAATATCTGTTTTGGCATAGTTTTTAAAAAAATTTTTTTACAGCATTCACCTGAGGGGGCAAATCATGTGATATTTTTATAGAGCAGGTTGTTACGAATGCGGGTATACCCAATATGTCTACCATTTTTATTATTGTTAAGTTTTACACATTAGATGCATTTTAGAACAGAATTAAATCTTGTTTATGTGCTGCCATTTTCAGAGAGCCATGTTTTTTAAATTTTTTGGGCGATTCTCTTAGGTAGGGTATCAATTTTTGCAGGACAAGATGACGGTTTGATTGGTACCATTTTGGGTTAAATGCGCCTTTTTGATCGCCTGCTATTACACTTTTTGTGAGGCAAGAGGGAAAAAAATGGTTGTTTTGGCATAGTTTTTTTTTTTTTTTTTTGCAGCATTCACCTGGGGGGCCATCTCATGTAATATTTTTATAGAGCAGGTTGTTACGAACATGGCGATACCCAATATGTCTAACTTTTTTATTTTAGGAAAGTTTTACACAATAGATTTATTTTTGAACAGAATAAAATCTTTTTTTTTTGTGTTGCTATTTTCTAAGAGCCATATTTTTTTTATTTTTTGGGCAATTGTCTCAGGTAGGGTATCATTTTTTGCGGGACGAGATGACGATTTTTTTAGTACCATTTTGGGGTAAATACGCCTTTTTGATCGCGTAGTATTACACTTTTTGTGGGGGAAGTTGACCAGAAAATGGCTGTTTTGGCACTGTTTTTATTTTTTACTGTGTTCACCTGGCGGGATGGATCATGTGATATTTTTATAGAGCCGGTCGATACGGACGCGGCGATACCTAATATGCCTACTTTTTTTTTCTTTTTTTAACATTTTTTTTTTTACTTTTTTTGGGGGAAAATAGCATTATTTTTTTTTACTTGAAACTTTTATTATTCTTTTTTTTTTACTTTTTTTCACCTTTTTTTTAACTTTTGGGGGTTCTGATCCCCTTCACAATGCATTACAATACTTTGTATTGTAATGCATTGGCTGTAAGTGTATTACTCACAGTAATACACTTACAGCCTGCTTCCTGTGCGATCCAGGGGGCTGGATCGCACAGGCTCGCAGGGATGGCAGCCACGATGCCTAAGGAAGGCATCGGGCTGCCATCCAAGCCATCGGGTCCCCGTCACAGCAGCGCGGGGACCCGATGGCCTCCGCTCGGCATCCTGAACATGCGGCACACCTCATGTGCCGCGGTCAGCGCTGACCGCGGCACATGAAGGGTTAATGCGCCGGCATCGGTGTTTTCACTGATGCTGGCGCATTCCCCAGGGGTCCGGCACCTGGGCACAGCCGGACCCCCCCTCTGATCGGGCGGGCGCAGCTCCTGCACCCGCCCGATCAGCGCTCAGTAATAGTACGGCGCTGGGCATTAAGTCCCGTCATGCAGCACCGTACTATTACGGCGCTGGGCGTTAAGAGGTTTTTAAAGAAGAAAAGAGTATAGGCCACCCTGACTATAAAATTACAGTATCAACACAGCATTTCTAAATTTCCCTCTATAAAGAGAAGAATGGGACGAGGACATCCAAGGAGACCATACCTTATTAAAATATTGAATCTTGTCAAGTCATGTGGATCACATGATGATGATTTATACTGTACGTGAAATAACAACTGGTACTTGCAAGACTTGTGTATTCCATTTAGCAGCCGCATAAATTTGACCACACATTAAGATATGTTGCGTTAATATAAAAGTAGGATTATTCATATTAATGAGTTTATACCCAAGAGGACAAACGTGGTCTGATTGGACATGGATGCCCTGTGACCTCTTCTATTAGACTTGTTATATGAGTCCAAAAATTAAAGTGTAACTGTCATTCTTTTTTTATTTTTGAAATGTATAGGGGCAGTGATACTGACCATTTTTGTAACATACTTTAATTACTAAAATCGACATTTCTATTAGAAAAATAGCTCTAAAGTGGCCCATTTTGAGCCACTTTACTACTAGTCCGACATTTTGGACAGTTGTGTAGCAGAGGGAAATCCCAGCAGTGGAAAAGAATGCTCCATCTTCCAGAACCGTCTACAACTACCCATGTTAAAGTGTGGGCCTCAGGTTAATCAGAGATATAGGATATTAAAGGTTATTATAGATTTTATAGGAGTTTAGGTGCACAGAATAAAGTCAACTTTTTTTTCAAATATGGCATTAGGTGGACTCAACACGCCTGAGACATTAATGCTTTTTCTGTCCTCACGCTGACTGGCACAGTGCAAATTGTGGTAAATGTGGACCACATTTATATTATACAGTAAAGTATGAGGGATTGCTGCTGTTCTTAATCGCAGGTATAAAAAGACAATATATGGAATATAGAATATAAAACACACTAAGCTACTAAATCCAAACTCTCATGCCTAAAATGTCATTTTTGAGCGTTTATATCAGCTTCTTGTTTAAGCACTACTATATAAACTGAATGACAGCAGCAGAGATGCTGAAGCCCTCGGTGAATATTGCATTCTGTGCATGGATTTCTTGCCTGACATTCATTTTATTGAGCTGGTTACGCTGTAAAACGCTGTGCTTTCTCTCTGCATTGGGGATCTTCAGCAGTGGTGGTTTCTCTTTGTGTTAGGACCGCCTTGAGGCACTGACCTGCTGGAATTACAAATTACCATCATTATTATTTTTCAAAAGAGCAGATAATGCTTATTCTGTGCTGAACTCCCACAGAGGCTTGCAGAGCGCTTTCATATTAATTAATTCATTGGAAGACATGCGTAGACTATTTGCAATACTTTGGCCACTTCTCCCGGATATATTTTTATTGTAACTGTATCGTGTGTTATACGCTGCGGATATAGCAGTGTCAAAGTAGCCTCAAATGTTTCCAGGACATACTGCAGTGACATGGAGGGATTAAAGCAGGACTCCTGTTGAGATCTGAAATATATTCATGCCAAGACCCCATGGGTGATACATACCTGCTATTTATTTTCTTTAGTATTGACTGCTCTATAGATCTGCTCCATTGGAGCTTTATGACCAGTGTTTTCAGCTTAGATGCATGCTGGTGTGAAGCTAAAGCAGACGTCTGATGTAGTCTGAAACACACCTCCTTTTCATTAGGGTTCCTCATTTTCATGGTACAGCTGCCGATGTTACATTCTAGAGCACAATATCTGTAAAAATCCTATTCATACCTTGCAGTTTAAAGGAAAACCTGCAATATTTTAAACTTCAATAGGAAATTTAAGTTACAGTTACATACTTTTTCTAATAACTGTTAATTTTTGGTGCAGTACAGGATGGGGGTTGTGCCTAGTGCTGGGATCAGCAACCTCTGTCATTCCAGCTGGTCTGAAACTACACCTCCCAGAATGCTCTATTGACTTCTGCGGGAGTTATAAGAACAGCCAAGCAAGTGTACATGCTGATAGTCTAATTTCACAGAAGCTGGAGTGCCTAAGGTTTCTGACCCCTGGCATAGTACATTTCTAGTACATGTAAATAGAGTACATCACAGAAAAGGGGTATTAGTGCACAGAAATAGATGCAAACAATATATACTGTATAAACTAAGACCTCATTCTGATATGATAAAATCTGAGACTCTTAGCCAATACATTTTGATCAAAACACATCTGTGCCCACCTACCCAGCGTCACGGTGGTCTCAGGTCAGGCAGGTCCTACGCTAAACCCAACTATGCCATTGGGCATCTATATCTAGGAGCATGGACGCTGCACATATAGGTGTGTTGCTCCTAGTGACCTCTATGTGCATACAGCAACCAATGAGAGGAGGAGCAAACACACCTATATGTACCACACAATCAAGGCGCTCAATTTGATAGGAAGAGCAAAAGTGCACAAGAATGCTACTCAAGATAAGCTAAGAGCGCATTCACACCTGAAGGCGCCACTCCCTCATGTAAATAGAGACAAATTAAATGTACATAGCAGAGCATACAACACATATTTCCTAATATTCCGTAAATCAAAACTACATTCCACCCCTTTAAAGGGCACATAAGGTACTGTATATTTTCGAGTATGACATAATAAAGACAATGTCAAATGGAAACGCATTGATGTTTGTGGGGGGAGGGGTGTGACTTTTTTGATGCCGTGATCTAGACCTGTTAAATCTCTAGGTTGTGACATCAATGAATGGCCTAGTTAGGTGCAATGGAATGATTAGATGAGTGAGTGCTCATCTTCTCACTCCTTTTCTGAAAAAAAAAACAACCTCTCATTATGTGCTTATGTGACAATCAAAGAGCATTTATATTCTTTGATGGGGGAGGGGGGATTGATAACATGCACAGAATTATATGCTATCCTCCCCCTGGCGTCATGTGCAGTTATACAGATACAGAGAATGTGTGTCTCTCTTCTTTTCCTTGCAGTATCTCAGTGCATCCCTCACTGTCACAACCAAACTGTGTTTGCAATGATCATTTTTACATATTTTGCTTAGTGTTTCTACATATCAGCCAGACCTCTAACAACTGGATAACAGATTCTGGCTAAAAAGGGTTGTGCAGGGTTTTTTAAGTGATGGCCTATCCAAAGGATAGGTCATCACTAACTGATCTGTTGAGGTCTGTCACCCTACGCCCCAGCTGATCAGCAGGCCTGTGTAGCTCAGTTGATGGAACTTAGCAATGGCGCTACACAAAACCAGCAACATTGTAGCGGTGGGAGCTTGCTACTACAGTGCTGCTCCTATAGTAGTAGTGAGCTTCCAATGCTACAGTGTCAACACTTCTTTGTAGCTCTGGCATTGACTTCTGTCAACCGAGCTCCACAGAACATCTGATTGGTGGGGTCTTGGAGTCCCTCCAGTTGTCTGGACAACCCCTTTAACACTTTTACTTTCTAACCCTGCATTGTTATATTTAGTAAGTGGAACTTTATAGTGAGATTCTTTAACGTAGACTAAACATTCTTTTTGCAGCTTTGCTGTTTTGTCTTTGTTGCCCAGATACAGTCTTACCATCAGTCCTGTGAGTAATTTTAGAGAAGGAAAATAAATTAGGTTTATTTGATTAGCCAAGTCCTTAAATACCTTTATTGTATAGTACTGTATGTTTGCAGTACGTTACAGACACCTCTGCAGTGACTAGAAGTGGTATCAGTGGATTCTATATTAACCCATTGCTGTGTAACTGAACACATCTATCCTGTTAAAACAAAACAGATAACTAGAAAAAAAAACAGAACTTAAAACTAATGAAGACGCTGGTGGAAAGACGGATAATGGTATTGGTCGCTGCCCGAGACCATTCCAAGTGGTTGCCATGGTGATCATTGTCGTGCAGCCCTTGTGATCAAATGACGCAGATTATTGAATGATTGTGACCGTGGCTTGGGAAATGCACAGAGGCAGGTCCTTTATTCATGCTGTCAGCTATTTCCTACCTTGACCATGGACAATAACTGATTTATTGATGGCAAAAGGTGATTCAGGGACAGATTAAAGGAACAGACTTCAGCTGAAATAATAAATCATTGCTGGGTGTGTATGCGAGCACATCCTTTTCAAGATTCATTTAATGGAACAGTGATTACACAATGAGCTTAAACATTTACTTTTCTGCATTACATATTATATTGTAAGAGGATGTATAGAGCATTTTGTAATGTTTTAGAGTGATTAGTTTATTGTATATCTCTTACTGAACACTATACTTTATATAAATTCAGAGTGGTCACTGCTTCCAGTTGGCTTTCCCATATGATGGTAAATGATGGCTCTAAAGCTAAAATCATATGATGCCAAGTAACACAAGCAAATGCAAACAACCATACAAACTGAATGCAGATGGTGCCCTTGTTCCATGTCGGGCTGATTCTGAGGTCCCACACTCCATTTATACCAATCATGTACACACCTAATTTCACTGTAGTTTTTGTTCGCTTTGTACACGTACAGTGGGGAGAAAAAGTATTTAGTCAACCACCAATTGTGCAAGTTCTCCCACTTAAAAAGATGAGAGAGGCCTGTAATTGACATCATAGGTAGACCTGAACTATGAGAGACAAAATGAGAAAACAAATCCAGAAAATCACATTGTCTGATTTTTAAAGAGTTTATTTGCAAATTATGGTGGAAAATAAGTATTTAGTCAATAACAAAAGTTCATCTCAATACTTTGTTATATAAATCTTCAGAAGGTTGGCACACACTGTTGCTGGTATGTTGGCCCATTCCTCCATACAGATCTCCTCTAGAGCAGTTATGTTTTGGGGCTGTCGCTGGGCAACACAGACTTTCAACTCCCTCCAAAGGTTTTCTATGGGGTTGAGATCTGGAGACTGGCTAGGCCACTCCAGGACCTTGAAATGCTTCTTACAAAGCCACTCCTTCGTTGCCCTAGCGGTGTGCTTGGGATCATTGTCATGCTGAAAGACCCAGCCACGTTTGATCTTCAATGCCATTGCTGATGGAAGGAGATTTGCACTCAAAATCTCACGCTACATGGCTTCATTCATTCTTTCATGTACACGGATCAGTCGTCCTGGTCCCTTTGCAGAGAAACAGCCCCAAAGCATGATGTTGCCACCCCCATGCTTTACAGTAGTTATGGTGTTCTTTGGATGCAACTCAGCATTCACGGATGCAACTCAGCATTCACTCTCCTCCAGACATGACGAGTTGTGTTTCTACCAAACAGTTCTACTTTGGTTTCATCTGACCATATGACATTCTCCCAATACTCTTCTGGAACATCCAAATGCTCTCTAGCAAACTTCAGACGGGCCCGGATATGTACTGGCTTAAGCAGGGGGACACGTCTGGCATTGCAGGATCTGAGTCCCTGGCGGCGTTGTGTGTTACTGATGGTAGCCTTTGTTACTTTGTTCCCAGCTTTCTGCAGGTCTTTCACTAGGCCCCCCCGTGTGGTTCTGGGATTTTTGCTAACAGTTCCTGTGATCATTTTGACCCCACGGGGTGAGATCTTGCGTGGAGCCCCTGATCGAGGGAGATTATCAGTGGTCTTGTATGTCTTCCATTTTCTAATTATTGCTCCCACAGTTGATTTCTTCACACCAAGCTGCTTGCCTATTGCAGATTCAGTCCTCCCAGCCTGGTGTAGGTCTACAATTTTGTTTCTGGTGTCCTTCGACGGTTCTTTGGTCTTCACCATAGTGGAGTTTGGAGTGTGACTGAGGTTGTGGACAGGTGTCTTTTATACTGATAACAAGTTCAGGTGCCATTAATACAGGTAATGAGTGGAGGACAGAGGACGAAGTTACAGGTCTATGAGAGCCAGAAATCTTGCTTGTTTGTAGGTGACCAAATACTTATTTTCCACCATAATTTGCAAATAAATTCTTTAAAAATCAGACAATGTGATTTTCTGTATTTGTTTTCTCATTTTGTCTGTTATAGTTGAGGTCTACCTATGATGTCAATTACAGGTCTCTCTCATCTTTTTAAGTGGGAGAACTTGCACAATTGGTGGCTGACTAAATACTTTTTTCCCCACTGTATCAGAAAATACATTTGAAAATCTACAATTAGAAAATTAAAACAAATTAGAACAAATGAATGGTTATCAGGTTTTAATTAGTAAAACAAAAATACATGTGATATACCACCTTTAATAAAAATTGGCTGAAAACGCCTCCGTCTCCTGTTCCATTTTCTTTTGTATTCTTAGTTTCTATGGAGTACACTTGCTGTCAGTTCTAATGAATGAATCACGTTTTTGTTTAATTACAAAGCACTTGATCTGCTGTATTGTGTGGTGGATTTACAGTACCTTTCAGACACCTCCTGAGAGTGTTTGGAAAGCTGTATGGAACTGATGGCAAATTTGCAGTAACCCATTCTAGGGAAAATTAGTATAAGCTAATACAAAATTATAAAAAGCAGTGCAGCATTATAATCTGTATAACAAGCTTTGTTATCAATGTAAGATGGAATTTACCATTAGTTTAGTCAATAACCATGACTCTGACTAGGAACAGAAAATACCTACTGGTATTGTTTTGCCAGTCCTTCCTCACCACTGCTCCTCCTCTGCTGGTGGGCATGGCCACCTCCTTACTTACCACGCTTTCCCTGTGCGATGGTCCCAGACATCAGAGTAGCACAGCACTTCCATCTGCAGGCTGAGGCCAGCTTCTTGCTTCTCACTGCCCATAGGTAGCACGCTGTCACTGGCTCAGGGTCAGTGCACCCTCTTCCTCCCCAGCCTATTGCTGGCCACCTTAGAACATTTAAGGTACCTCTTCCCTGCGGGAAGGTGCCTAAGCAATAAATTCTTGTTCACTAGCTTCCTGCTAAGGTGTGCCGTGTGTTTGTTTACCAGTTCTGAGGACTGACTTCTGGATTTGACCCTGAGCTGCTCACCCTGGTCTCAGACAGTTAATCTGATTGTGTGTACTCTGCCTGCCCTGACCTCGGCCTGGCCCTGACTATGGTATTGGCTGATCCTGTAGTGCTCTGCACTGGTGTCTCTTGACTACTGTGGGTCTGGATCCCTATATAGGGGTTAAAGGATGAAGACCTGGGGAGACACTTGGATAGCGCCTTTAGGAGTAGCCCCAAGTCAAATCTGTTCTAGTGACACAACAGGTCCACATCCACCTTCTTATCGGTATATTGAGAAATAAACTACTACATACAATAAACATTGACACTTTATGGTGAAATCAGATCATGAAAATCATCTATAGACTACTGTATGATGCTTCACAAAGATGCCTTTATACAACGTGTTGTGGCTTCTTGAAATGCAGAGTTAGAAATGTTTCATTAAAGGGATACTACCAGCAAAAAATATTTCTCACATATTAACAGCCATATTTACAGAAAAATGGTGGATGATTTTCTGGATATCATTTTTTTAAGTCGCTCCATATATTCTGCTTCCTGTTCTGGCTCTTAATTTCCTTCTTTGTTTGGACTTTTAGCAGGGCCAGAGAGGGAAGATGGATGCTTGACAAAATTAGAGCATCACACATTACACTGATAAGTGCAATGCTCTTCTGTGGGCATCTTTATCTCGGTCTATCAATAGAACAAGAGAGTTGTCATACTGTTATCCAGTTTCTACTAATCTGCTATTATACTATCAGTATCTTTTCCTAACAGCAGCAATAAACTAAATAATGGATTGCCGATGTATATAGGAGTTTTATCTGCCTGCTCTGACTGCTACAGAACAACATTATTTTGTATTTATTTGTATATTACCGCCAAAATAAAAAAAGAAACATAGACAAAAATTCTAAAAAAAATTGTTTTCTGTGAATATGGAATTTAAAAATTACCAATCAAGCCAATTAACAATCAACAACACTGTAAAGGGCTTTACTGTATATACAGCTAGATCTAAAAATTAGAATATGCAGGTCTAATTTGATGCAGATGTTCAATGAGAAAAATATGTATAAAAGTGGAATACTTTTTGATTTGAGACAGATTTTAACTACTTACTGGCCAATAGCCAGGCGGAAAACATTGGATTACTTCTCACACTTTTTCTGAATTTAAGTCCTTCCAAAAACAACATATTTTAGTATCAAACACATTTCCTTTTAATGGTGCAGTCCAAATGGTTGATGCGTCACAGCAGTGAAACATGTGCGTTTTCCGTTTGAAAACATTGACACTGCAAAAGATTATGCCCATAGATAATAACTGAGCATTTGTAAAACTATTGGTAGGATCTGTTACAGCTTTCCCAAATAAAAGGTCAGTGAAGTGTGTAACCAGCATGTGTATATAATTCTTACTACTGCTGATAACAAAGACCTTAGAGGGCTTATATGAGCAATACAGGAAGGACTTAAATTTTTCACGTTACCTAGGTTTTAGAGGTGGAAAATAAGAAAAAAAATATTTTTCATCAGAGCCCCAATCAGACCCCCAAATCTTGATCAGACTTCAGATTAGACCCCCAATGTGAATAAGACCTCAGACCCCTAATGTGAATATGACCCCCATTCAGACTTCAGATCAGAGCCCCAATGTGTATACAACTCCCCATTCAGATTTCAGATCAGACCACAGTGCAGACAAATAAAAAAGAACTTACCTCTCCAGCTCTGGCCGCCGCTCCTGAGATCGACTCTCTCCCTGGTCTTCCTGCTGCTCTGTACTGTGACACAACGCTGCACAGTGAGAGATCACAGAGTGCACCGATGTCACGCTGTGTGCAGGTCACAGTACAGAGTCCGGGTTGCAGTTTATTCACCGCTTTCCAGTCCTCCCACATTGGGGGGGGGGCATACTATAGGGAGAAAAATATGGTGTATGTATCTGAATGCTCACCATGTGGATACCATCATAGCTCAAAAGTAATACATTTTCATTATCTTTTTAGATCTGTACAGTACATTTGTTTTGATACTGCCAGAGCTTGCTTTCTTTGTTATTAAAATAGTTTTCCAAGACTTTTTAACTGATCACCTATCCTCAGAATAGGTAATCAGTCTCTGATTGGTGGGGTCCGACACCGGGTACCCATCAGCTGTTTAAGAAGGCCCTGCCATTCCTGTGAGAGCCACGGCCTTCTTGCAGCTTACCCAGCACAGCACCATACATTGTACAGAGACTGTGCTTTCACTAGGCCATGCCTAGTAAGGTAGTGTTGTAATTACTCACTGCCTTTATACACAACATAGATACTCTGCTGTTCGATGCTCACTGACTGCTGGTCAGCATGAGAAACACCAACCCAACCAGAGACAGGAAGGGGGGAGTCAGGGAACAGTGGAGAGAAGAATTATGTACTGCGTGACATCCTGGGGAGAGGTGAGAAAACCACATGTTCAGTGTGTGGGATGTCATACAAGCAAGTGATAAACCAGGAGCTTGGTAATGTGATTTCATGAGAGACTGGCTCCCAAAGGCACCTTATGTACAGACAATACATTAGTAAGTGATAAATCTTACTGCATGTAAACCATTAGCACATCATTTTAAAATATTGGAAAACTAGTTATTTTTTTTATTATTATTATTATTTATGTCCTCAACATAGTCTGTGATAGTAGGAGGCAGCAAGAGGGTTCTTCCTATGAGCATTTTGGGTATAAAGACTTTTTAATAAGATTTTTTAAGATTAGCTAATATAGCCTGCCCCAGTGTATCTCAGTTTCATTGTATTTATTTTTTTTAGGAAAATGCAAATCAAGGCCAATAAAAAGGCATTGTGATTTGATTTCACACATCCTTATATGATCCTTATATAAACAAGCATGTGATTACAACCTTTTATATCAATACCATATAGTGAACTTAAAAGGGTTGGCCACTTTCTGGGTACTGTTGACCAATGTGTTTGTGAGATGATTATATGGCCTTTTGGTAAAATTCGGCACCATTTTCTGTATTTCATCAGGCATGCTCCCTTGTTTACAAAGTCTTCCGTACTGTCCACACAGAGGTCCTGTACATAAGATGGCCACTGCTGGAGGGTCATGTGATCAGGCAAATCACCTCCATGTGATGTCTCCTCCATTCAAATACACTACACCTACATATACTCAGGGGGAGATATATCAAAGACCTTATTTAGGGTGAGGAGCAGACCTCGTCATAAATTAGGTGCCTACTCCTGCAGTCTATGCGCCAGAATGAAATTGGTGGCAGCTTGATGCAGCCGCAGATTTCTGTCTTAACTTGCGTAACAAAACTGGCGCAAATAAAGATAAATGTGCCAAGTCTGCAGACCCCTCCCTCACCATGCCCCCTTTAAGAAAGGTGACGAGGGCTGTGTAAAAACCGTTTAAAATTTGAGTGACTTTTTTTCTGCCAGAAAACCAGTGCCGCAAGATGATAAATCTCCCCCTAGTTTGGGTCTGTAGAAGACATTTGTATTATGTATGTTTTTTATTAGTGATGTTAGAAAAAAGAACAAGATTTAGTGTTGCCATTTTACCTCAGAAGAATCATGTGAATACATTGTAATTTGTAAGAAAAATAGCACTTCTTTAGTAATTTAATTGAAAAGGCCGATCAGCCGGAACTATGTTTAAAACTGCTCCAAATTGTAATTGAAATGTCACTCTCTCTACATAATTTGTCTTATTAGGTGCCACAAACTGTACAAGTTAATTAAGGTTAATCCAGCCCACAAACCTTTGAAGAATATATAGGGGTATTTTTTCTTTAAAGAAAAGAAATATTAATCATAGCCTTATGGACTTAGCCTTCTCAAGTGCCTACGTAGACAGTATTAAAGGGAATTTGTCATAAAAAAATGACCCATTGTTTAAATCAAGTTTTTATGTTAAACATATGTCTTTGTAATGTTTGGCGATGTTTTTTCTAATTTTCCATGTTCCTATCTATATTTTAAAATCATCTTAAAATCTTGCAGTTTTCCTTCTGGCCACTAGGCTATAATCTCAGCTGAGATATCCTGTTTGTCAGTGTGTCAGCTGTAAAGTAATGCTGCTACCGTAAACAGTGTAATTGGAGACCAACTCACATCACAGACAATAGAATCTCCCTGTAGAATAAACAAAAACTTCAAAGGAAAAAGCCTCTCAATGCATTCTCAATAGGACTGGAGCTGTCTATTGCTGCCTATGGTCCATGGGGCTTGCTGTAAAGCATATCACTAAATGCTGTTTAGAACAGCTCAGCCAAGATGGCAGCCCCCGTAAAAATGTTCTAGTAATGAAATTTCAAAAACTACAATCAGAAAATACAAACAGATTAGAGAAAAAGAACATGTTTTATTATCTCTTTTTAATCAATAAAGAAAATTTTAGGTGACAAAATCCCTTTAAATAGTAACATAGTTTATAAGGTGAAAAAAGACATCTGTCCATCCAGTTCGGCCTGTTATCCTGCAAGTTGATCCAGAGGAAGGCAAAAAAAACCTGTGAGGTAGAAGCCAATTTTCCCCACTTTAGGGGAAAAAATTCCTTCCCGACTCCAATCAGGCAATCAGAATAACTCCCTGGATCAACGACCCATCTTTAGTAATTATAAACTGTAATATTATTACACTCCAGAAATACATCCAGGTCCCTCTTGAACTATTTTTGTGAACTTACCATCACCACCTCCTCAGGCAGAGAGTTCCATAGTCTTACTGCTCTTACCGTAAAGAATCCTCTTCTATATTTGTGTGCAAAACTTCTTTCCTCGAGACGCAGAGGATGTTCCCTCGTCACAGTCACAGTCCTGGGGATAAATATATCATGGGAGAGATCTCTGTACTGACCCCTGATATATTTATAACCCTAATTTTGATAATATTTCTGGGTACTGTAGTCCACCCATTCCAGTTATTACTTTAGTTGCCCTCCTCTGAACCCTCTCCAGCTCTGCTATGTCTGCCTTGTTCACAGGATCCCAGAACTGTATACAATACTCCATGTGTGGTCTGACTAGTGATTTATAAAGTGGCATCACAGGGATCTATGCCCCTTTTGATGCAGCCCATTATCTTATTGGCCTTGGCAGCAGCTGTCTGACACTGGTTTCTACACCATAAGTTTGCTGTCCACTAAAATTCTTAAGTCCTTTTCCATGTCAGTATTTCTCTGTGTTTTACCATTTAGTATGTACTGGTGACTTGCATTATTCCTTCCCATGTGCATGACCTTACATTTGTCAGTGTTAAACCTCATCTGCCACTTCTCTGCCTAAGCCTCCAATCTATCCATATCCATCTGTAGCAGTGTACTGTCCTCTTCCGTGTTAATTACTTTACACAGTTTAGTGTCATCTTCAAAAATTGACATTTTACTGTGCAAGCTTTCTACAAGATCATTAATAAATATATTGAAGAGAATAGGGCCCAATACTGACCCCTGTGGTATCCCACTAGTGACAGTGACCCAATCTGAGTACGGTACATTAATAACCACCCTCTGTTTTCTATCACTGAGCCAGTTACTTACCCACATACAGACATATGTAGTACGATAGTCTACAACATACATGTACAATGATTAAAGGGGTTGGCCACCCTAAGTGTCAAAAATCCAAAGTTCCCCCAGACAATAGCCAACACTATGAAGTATTTCTCAGGTGACATGTACTGGCTGTACGTCATTTATCTAACCTGTTCACCATGACACACTTCCCTGGAGGAGCTCCCTCAGACAGGCTGTGTGGGAGGAGCAGCTGCAAAGTGAAAGTAACAATCCCAGCATGCACTGCAGCAAGCATGTCTAGAGGAGAAGTCACATGACCTCCCTGCCCACCTGTGTTCCCATAGAGACAAGAGCCCCTTAGATAATATCAATAACCCAGTTATCAGTGAATAACTGTTGTACAGACATAGCAATATAAATATATATAATAAAGAACGCCCCAGTCCCAACAGTAAAGGAGGGGGGGTGTTACCCTTTTCATAAATTTGCTGTGGGGCCCAGTCATTTCTAGTTGTGCCACTGGATGTAAGCCAAAAACAGAATGAGGGGGGAAGGTTATCATTTCCCTTGTTCCTAAAAAGTGGTGTTAAAAAGTTGCAAACTATGGGACAGATTTATCAAAACTGGTGTAAAGGAAAACTGGCTTGGTTGCCCATAGCAACCAATCAGATTCCACCTTTCATTTTTCAAAGCACCTTTGGGAAATGAGGTGGAATCTGATTGGTTGCTATGGGCAACTAAGCCAGTTTTCCTTTACAGGAGTTTTAATAAATCTCCCTCTATGTGTTTGCAAATTTTTAACTGCGCTTTTTTTTTTTTTTTTTTAAAGGGCGTGACAATGGGAGAGACCGGGCGTGACCAGTCACCCCAACAAATTTATGTTCATTTTCACCAGTTTTCTGACTCAAATGAAGCCAGAAATCTATGGCAGCTCTGAGCTGTCAGATTTCTGTTTAGGTGCACGGACTGCACAAATCGATCTGCTGACATACAGAGGAGCTTCCTGTCTATCATCATACGACCTGCTCCCAGCTGACAGCCCATCAATCATCTATGAATATATGACTACCCTTCATCTGGGGGAAAAAGGAAAATGAGTGTAGTCAAATAGCTATATATAACATACAGGGGGGGTCACAAGTCACTATATGTAAAGTACAGGGGGTCACACATCACTATATATAACGTACAGGGGGTCACATGTAACTATATATAAAGTACAGGGGGGTCACACATCACTATATATAATGTACAGGGGGTCACACATCACTATATGTAAAGTACAGGGGGTCACACATGACTATATATAATGTACAGGGGGTCACAAATCACTATATATAATGTACAGGGGGGTCACACATCTGTATATACAGTATAAAGGGGTCACTCTACAGGGGTTCACAGATCTCTGTATGCAGTGGTGGGGGGGGGGGGGGTCACACATCAGTATATACCAGGGGTCAGGAACCTTTTTGGCTAAGAGAGCCGTAAACGCCACATATTTTGAAATATAATTCCGCGAGAGCCGTACAAAATGTTTAAAGGGCCATTGACAGATCAATCGCTCCAATGTTCACTTAGTACAGCAAGGAATGCTCCTCCCTGCTGTATAAAGCCACAACTGGACTGAAACAATGGTAATTAGCAGTAAAAAAATTAAATAAATAACTTACATTGTGAGCTTCTGCCACCTATATTTCATGCTTGGGGGCTTTTAAATCATCTCTTGGGGGTATAAGAAACTGATTTAAAGCCCCCCAAGAGTGAACTAGCAGCGATCGGTACCTTCCGAATATGTAGTTATATTCGTTGTGCTCTGCAGCTCCGACTACCGGGTTGATCCCTGCATCTTACGTCACGCTGCTCCCTCTCTCTCCATAGAGGTAAATGGAATCTGCTGGCAGCGTATGCGCACCAGTGGCAGCACGACGTAAGATGCACGGTTCAACGCGGAAGTAAGAGCTGCGGAGCACAACGAATATAAATGGAGGGGGTTATGAAGCTCATGTCTCCTCGGTTCAGCAAGCGCCGAGGAGGCAGAGCCGGCGGCGCATGCGTGCTAGAGTGAAAGTATATGCAGCGATCCCACACAGATACGTCATCGGGTGGAATCGCTGCATTATGGGAGAAGGTAAAAACAGGGGCTAGCGCCCCAATAACATATAGCACGGGCGCCGTTCCTGAGCGCTTTATTACAGCTCTGGGAGACCTCCAGAGCTGTAAAGAAGCGCTCAGAACAGATTTTTGCCCTGATAGTGGTCCTTTAAATCAGTTTCTTATGCCCACAAGAGATTAATTTAAAGCCCACAAGAGTGTAATATGGGTGGCAGATGTTTTTTAAGGCCATATTTTTATTTTTTTTTGGGGGGGGGCTATATAATGGATTATGTGGGATTATTTTCAGGGGTGAAGTGGGAAGGGGGGGTTGGTGGGACACACTGTATTACACAGCCCCTTTATTGATGCAGCTCACTGCTGCTGACCATGAGGCTGTGTAACAATTTCCATGTTATAATGTTCACCTTCAAAGCAGCAGCACAGCCAGGGGTTTCTGGAACGTCCAAGGGAGACACAAGGGAGGAGGCAGATGCCGCTTCACTAGGGGACGCAGGTGCGTGCTTGCAGACGGCGCGGCTATGCAGGGAGTTATGGGAAATGTAGTCCATGCTCCCTGCCGCTCACCACTGCCGCCAATGCTTATCAGGCCATCAAAGAACTACCAATATCAGCGTGCACCGCGGCCTGATGGAGCGCGGTGCATGCATCCTTCCCATAGACAGGTAGGAGCCCTGTCTGCGAGCCAGATACGGCCATCAAAAGAGCCATATCTGGCTCGCGAGCCATAGGTTCCCGACCCCTGGTATATACAGTGTATGGTGGTGGTGTCAACTATTACTGTATACAGGGGGTCACACATCACTATATACAGTATAAAGTGGTGATCACATCACTGTATTGGGGGCATCATATATCACTATATACAGTGTGCAGGAAGGAGAGGGCACATATTTACAGATGACATCAGTGACTGCTGCTGATATCACTGACCTCAGCCATACTGACTGCTCAGAAGGGGTTAAAGCTCCTGACCTGTTGGTCTGGCTGGAATAAACATGTCTGTGATAAGATCACATTGCAGAGTGGTCATAGACAGGACAGACACTAGGATTGTCACACTTTGTTGTCCACAGCACCTTTCTGGCTCTGCTACATCACTGCAGTCAGTGAGTTACATCACAGATTCTCCTCATTCTCTCTTCCTCTTGCAAAGTTTCTTTATTTCAGCTTCTAACAAGTTTCTCTGCTAAGCCCCTTCAGCCCTGTATAGTCAGGACTGAAGTCACAGCAGAAGGAAACTTCTCTGACACAAGCAGGGTGCCTTTAGGACCCAGGAGCAGCACACTCCTTCCATGGACTAGAGCACATGCTGGCATGGAGGAGGCAGGGAGCTATGAGAGAAGCACAGAGGGGGCGTGGCTGCCAATAGCAAAGGAACCAGGCAGATCTGCTGCAGAAGATATATGAGGAAGTTTATTGTCTGCCTGCTTTCTTTACAGTTTTAATACGTGCTAACAAAGTGGCCAACCCCTTTAACCTTAAACTTTCAGAATGTTAGTGACATCAAGGTCCGTAAACTAGAGAATTATATGATGGTTTCTCAGGAACTCAGAATTGTACTGTTGTTGAACTCCTCAAGTACCAAGCCTATTTTGGCATTTAAGGGGTTCTCCACAGGATAGGGCATAAGTGGCTGATCAGCAGGGGCTTGACTACTGGGGTCCCTGATGATCTCTAGAACAGATGCCCGTGTTGCCCTGTTTGCATGGAACAAGCTATGAATTTCCACCTGATTTGATCCTGAGAAGGGAACATAATTCCCTTTAAGCTGTAGGGGTGAACAGATTTAGGCGGAGTTCACATCAGCGTTCAGTCTTCCCATTCTCCTGCTGCATTATAGGAGGAATATAATGGGTTTTTTGATGCCAGGACCAAGATGAATAAATATATACGCCCAAAATTGAGAAAAGCCAAAGTAATGAGACATGTTACTAATAACATTAGTTGGTCCATAGTTGTATAATGAAGAAGGTTAGAATGTGAATGAGATAGACAAATGGTTCTAGGATTTGGTCAGGCCATACTATGTGACCACCACTGGTACCAGATCAGGACAAAGCCATGATTAGTTACCAGGAACAATGCAAGGCAACAACAATGCAGCTTGGAAAAAAGTGTTGACCCTCCTGGCCTACCCATGATCGAGCCCTACAAAACATTCATGGAACACAATTGTTACATTCTTAAGGAAATCATGCAAGGATCATGAGATATTCTTCTTTACATCACCTTTGTTGACCTAGTAGCAACTATACTCTAAGGGCCCGTTCACACGACCGTGTGAACGGGTCCGCACCTATTCCGCAAATTTGCGGAATAGGGGCGGGCCCGTTCACCTCTATGGGCGGCACGGATCCGCGGCTCAGCAAGAAAAGACAGAAAATGACCTATACTTGTCCGTACGCACGGACAAGTATAGGCATTTTAAATGGGGCCGCCCGGCGTGTGTTCCGAGCGCTGCGGAACACACGCCGGGCGGCCCCCGTATTTTTGCGGGTCCGCCTAAGGTTATTTTACTTTCTCTTGTTCTAATTTATTGAACAGGCCAAGAACACCATTGGGTTCTTCTTCAGAAGGGCAGAATCATTTTTATATAACACGTTGTTTATTGTATCATTTCATGTTATCTGCAGAAATTGACATAGAGCGATGTGTGCGTGAGTCAATCAACCTCTTCTGCTGGACTCCAAAGAGCGCTACCTACAGGCAACATGCTCAGTCACCAAAACAAGCAAGTGACAGTAACGGCATGAACAGATCTCCAGCTAGTTTCACCACTGAATACCAGGACTCTTCCAAGACTGATTTGGTATGTCAAACAAACACCTTATATCTTAAAATTGTTACAAAGCTACACATTTCTTCTGTGCTGTCTAATAAGGTTTGCAATGTAAAGGTTGGAATTTGCACAGTGTCAGACTAGGTTGCCTACAGCCCACCAGAGGAA
Organism: Rhinella marina; assembly: GCA_900303285.1. Taxonomy (NCBI): domain Eukaryota; kingdom Metazoa; phylum Chordata; class Amphibia; order Anura; family Bufonidae; genus Rhinella; species Rhinella marina. The sequence goes on along the minus strand of ONZH01004602.1, from coordinate 600,324 downwards.
TTGATTCTGGAGGCCAAACTTATGGCTACATTGAACTATTAGGGTGCGGAATTGCCACATGGATATATGTTACAGCAATTCCACAATGTCTACGTATTGGCGAAGTGGATACAATTTTAAGAAATCTCATCCACATGGTTTTGAATAAAATTCACAGCATAAATAGGACTTAACACACATAAACATTGCGCCATCTCATAGTGGGTTCCATTTTTTAGCCAAATGTTCGGGGACTTTGTAGTTAATAAAATGCAGATTGCATATTTTACGCATGCTCCTGATATATACTTTCAGCAGATCATGCAGCATAAAATTGCAACTTTA